>QNTS01005910.1:33087-52435 GCA_003317085.1 Hucho hucho
GAGACAGACGGCTGGTTGGTCCAGCCATAACTACAGTAGCACCGAGACAGACGGCTGGTTGGTCCAGCCATAACTACAGTAGCACTGAGACAGACAGCTGGTTGGTTTTTATAGATTTTATGTTTAATGACTAAATGTTTGTACTTAATACTAAGAACATTCCATTCTGAAAGTGTATGCAATAGAGAGGGTTACAAGACAAATGGCAGTCCAATTAAAATGTGTGTGTGTCTAGATATTAACTTGGTGTGCAGAAGTATGACTTCATTTAGGGGGTGTCTCAAAGAGTTCTTTGATTCTACCAGACACATGCGAGAGGCCCGTCCTTGAGAAGAACCTCCCAACACCTCCCAAGTTTGACTTATTTGCAAAGATTGTGATAAGGCTGTGGGAAGAGACTATGTTCTTGGAGAGGGTGGGGGGAGAGGTGGGAATTTTGCATCTTTGTGTTTCAACATTGTACCATACAAAAGACTGTGTACACCTTTTAGAGCTCAGAGCTCTCCCGTGAATAAATAATCTACATTTGACCATTATAGATTGGGCCTCTGTCTCATTTCAACCAGTATCTTACAAATACTGGGTAACAGAAAGAGTTTGTTTAATTGGAGTTCAGTTTATGAACATTGAGAACAAAATTTCTATAACATTGGTCTAGTCATAACTACAGTAGCACCGAGACAGACAGCTGGTTGGTCTAGCCATAACTACAGTAGCACAGAGACAGACGGCTGGTTGGTCCAGCCATAACTACAGTAGCACCGAGACAGACGGCTGGTTGGTCTAGCCATAACTACAGTAGCAAGGAGACAGACGGCTGGTTGGTCCAGCCATAACTACAGTAGCACCGAGACAGACGGCTGGTTGGCAGACAAAATAGAACAGAAGATGCCTACTCTAACAAGAAATCTCTCTCTCTCTTCATATCTCTCTCTCTTCATCTCTCTCCGTCTTAATCTCTCTCTTTTTCTCTTCATCTCTCTCTCATCTCTCTTCTAGTTCTCTTGTTTATGTGTGTGTGACGTGTACATATACATGAGTATGGCTGTGAATTGTTTTGGGATGTGTGAGAGTGTTGTTTATGTGTGTTGGTAGGAGTGTGTTATCTGTGTGACGTGTGAGTGTGACGGTCACACAGTAAATATCCCCTACTTCATAACATCCTCAGAATGGAGGAGGCTTCCAGCTGTCATGAACAACAGAGCGTTATGGTCATCATCCGGCACATTGAGACGTCATAAGCAAGTAAGCACTTCATCAGTTAATATCCTCTGCTTCAGAACATACCAATAAGATTTTACACCTGCAAAGTCCCACCGCCCTTCTCTCTTAATTCTCCTTAACCTCAATGCAGTCAACCACCCTCCTATACTGTACACTGTATCAACTTCACATAGCACCCCTCTGGCCGCACTCAAATGGTATGTTCCGGCCTTGCTGTCTCCATAAACACATATTGAGGGTCAGCCACAGTTCAGAGCCATTCTACTCTCCAGCAGGTGAGTTATGAGGGAGGGGGCACTGTAGGACAGGGCTGTAAGGTGAGAGAGAGAGAGAGAGAGAGAGAGAGAGAGAGAGAGAGAGAGAGAGAGAGAGAGAGAGAGAGAGAGAGAGAGAGAGAGAGAGAGCTGTCAGAGTGTTTGCCAGACAGAGAGGTGGTGGATTCTATTTTAGCCCACTGTGTGTGTGTGTGTGCCAGGTAAACTATGCTTGGCCCCCTGACAAGGACAGCACAGTGTCAGAGCCTTATTTAGAAAGAGGGAGCACCCAGGACCTCCTGAGATCCCACACACACTGACAGGCTGATCGCTGTTTAGGCTTTCATAGATGGCCTCACATTCACCGCTTGTAAAATTGTAAACACCACACAAGCCACTCAAACTCTGGCAGCTATGTCTCCATGTCTGGCAGAGGAAGAGAGATACTCTTTATGGTTACCAGGGTAGCAACTAGTGCTAAGCTAAAAACACCACCTACCCATATTCAATTATTTAATATAGTGGAGGATAGAAATTAGCCAAACAAGCCCTTAACCAACAATGCAGTTCAATAAGTAGAGTTAAGAAAATATTTACTAAATAAACTAAAGTAAAAAAATCTAATCAAGTAACAGGAGAAAAGGACATAACAATAACGAGGCTATATACAGGGGGTACCGTTATCAAATCAATGTGCAGGGGTACAGGTTAGTTGAGGTATTTGTACATGTAGGTAGGGGTAAAGTGACTATGCATTAAGCAGCAGTGTAGAACCAAGGGGGGGGGTCAATGTAAATAGTCCGGGTGGCCATTTGATAAATTTTTCAGCAGTCTTATGTCTTGGGGGGTGGAAGCTGTTAAGGAGCCTTTTGGACCTAGACTTAGCGCCCCGGTACCGCTTCCCGTGCGGAGAACAGTCTATGACTTGGATGACTGGAGTCTTTGACAATTTTTGGGGGCCTTCCTCTGACACCGCCTAGTATATATTCAGAACCAAAAACGTGCGTGTCTTGATTGTTGACCAATGACCAGTCATCAGCTTTGGCACGCAAATCTGGCATATCCAAACTAGTGACCAGAAATAACTTGATTCAAGTTTATATTATCCATATGAAATTCTATTTAGCCATCTACTACTGACTCATCTTTGCCAGAACAATTATAGGGTACCTGGCCATTTGATTTATCATTTTAATATTTCAGAAAGGCCTAGTTTGGCTATTGGCTATATGTCTAAAGATAAGCAGCTGTAACATCGCACTACCTTCAATATTATGAGATGAAGATGTAATATTCTGGGAAAAGTATTCCGATATTTGTGAGGAAGAACAGGGCTGCCCGGCTGGTAGCCCTCCTCAGGCAGGCTTCCCTCCAAAGTGATGGCGATCCTGCAACCCCTGCTACAAGTAAGTGTATGATTTAGCTGTGGACTCCAGAGAAGTGGCATGACATACATCCCTACTTATTATTGGCTGCTTACATGAATTACTTTCAGCTCCAAATGCAGGTGTAATACACAGTTTATTTCGGTAGGCTATCTTGCGTTTTTGAAAATGAATCATTGTGTATGTCTGTAATGACAGGCTACATTTGCGCAGCGATTGTGCCGCATGTTCACACCCCCACCTTTTTGGGGGTCGCGGGTCAAAACGTTTGAAAAATCAATGGAATACATGATAGCGGCAACAAAGGGATTGTGTTGGTCATAATAAGCGCAGGATCTATTCCAGTTCAAAATAGTTTTGCTAAATATTTTCCTCATCAGATTGTGCAGCTTTCCCCTCTTCTTGTAATAATTGCTAAACGAGTCTGTGAGTGTGGTCTGTGCACGGCCCTGCTTCCAGGGAACCAAGTGCTGATCTGCTCTACCAAGACAGCTGCATTCCCTATCTATGACCAAATTAATTGATCTGAACATTTCAAGGCCCTACTTTACCACACACTTCCTCTTGGTAGAGGGCCCAGCTAGAGACAGCCTTATGTGCGTGGTGTGACTTTAAACGTGCTATCCAGCTATCAAACATTGTGTGTGTGTGTGTGTGAGCTTGCTAAAGTGGATGGAGAATTCAACCCCTGTGGATTAGAGTGGATGAAAACACATGCTCAGATCTCTCTTTTCTCGCTTCCTCTCCTCTCTTTCCCTCCCTCGTATCCCCCTCTTCTTCTCTGTAGTCGTTCCAGGCAGAGGATCCATGGATTGTGTGGGCAGAGGGAGATTGGTATGCTTGTGTGTTGGTGTGTGTGTGTGTGTATGTGTGTGTGTATGTGTGTCTATGTGTGTCTAAGTGTGTGTGTACAGTATGTGTGTGTATGTTTATGTGTGTCTGTATGTACAGTTGATGTCGGAAGTTTACATACACTTAGGTTGTAGTCATTAAAACTCGTTTTTCAACCACTCCACAAATGTCTTGTTAACAAACTATAGTTTGGTTAGGACATCTACTTTGTGCATGACACAAGTCATTTTTCCAACAATTGTTTACAGACAGATTATTTCACTTATAATTCACTGTATCACAATTCCAGTGGGTCAGAAGTTTACATACACTAAGTTGACTGTGCCTTTAAACAGTCATGGCTTTAGAAGCTTCTGATAGGCTAATTGACATCATTTGAGTCAATTGGAAGTGTACTGACCTAAGACAGGGAATTTTTACTAGGATTAAATGTCAGGAATTGTGAAAAACTGAGTTTAAATGTATTTGGCTAAGGTGTATGTAAACTTCCGACTTCAACTGTATGTGTGTGTATTTGTGTGTGTATATGTGTGTGTATATGTGTGTGTATGTGTGGTATGCATTAATGTATTGTATGAAAGTGTTTCTTGTTTCCTTCAGGATTCAGAGAGGAACATAGACGGTAGGTGAGAGGAGCCAGCAACAGGAAGCTGTACATCCAACATTGTGTTGTACACTGACTGATGTCAGATCACAGAGACAATACAGCCTAGCTCTGCTCTGCTCCCGTCAACACAAGGAGAAGATGCTACAGTAGGCTGTATATTATCTGTGTGTGTGTGTGTGTGTGTGTGTGTGTGTACGTGTTTAACTGTTCTTGTGGGGACCAGAAGTCCCCACAAGAATAGTAAACAAACACAAATTTGACCACCTGGGGACATTTTGTTAGTCCCCACGAGGTTAAATGCTATTTCTAGGGGGTTTAGGGTTAAGGTTAGAATTAGTGTTAGAATTATCTTAAGGGTTAGGTTTAGGTTTAGGGTTAGGAGCTAGGGTTAGGTTTAGGTTTAGGGTTAGGAGCGAGAGGGAGAGAGAGATCATATTAATGTATAAATATATAAATATCTCATCACGCAGAGTACCATATTTTTGAATAACTGGGCTCTGGTGGACTCGCACTGCAGATAAGTGTCTGAATACACCCTCTCCTTCTCTCCCTCCCGGTCTTCCTCTCCAACCCCCATCCCTCCTCTCCTCCCTTTTTTTTCTCTTCACCCCTCCTGTCTTTCTCTCTTCACCCCTCCTGCCTCTCTCTTCACCCACCCTGAATCTCTCTTCACCCCTCCTGTATCTCTCTTCACCCCTCCTTCCCTCTTGATAAGGATCAGATTCTATCCCTTTCTCTAACCCACCTCTCTCTCTCTCCCTCCTCCTTTCCTTCCTGTATTCCTCTTTTCACCCTCCTTCCATCACTCCTCCAACAGCTGTGTCCTCCTATAATCACCACTGGCTCTAAAATAGACCATGAGTAGCCAGCCAAACTACAGGGGACTTCACAATAAACCATTTATCAACCATGTGCGACATATATCCCCTCAATCCTCACCTTAGCCATTAGACTGGAAAAACACCAAACGCCAAACAGTATCTAGAAGAATTGGATCCATTTCATGCTATTCACACACACACGCACACGCACACACACTCCCCTTTCTCTACTGTGGTGCAACAGCTGTGTTCTACAGTGTCAGCACTGCCGCTGGATCGTTGGCAGACCTTCAGAGCGAACCAACCAACCAGGCTACATCAGATACCTCCGCCTCAGTTAGTGAACCGTTCCCAAGGGGTGGATCTCAATAGTCTTTGTTTGCTTCCTCTCCTTGTCTCCTCATCTCCTGTCCTTGATGATCTACATCGATGTGAACGGACTAGTCTCTGCACTGAATTTACAGACCCAATCGTGTTCAATGATGTTAGGAGGAAAGGATACATTTTGAAAGTGAGATAGACCCTTGAGAAATGACTGAGTGTGTATTTGTATTTACTATGGATCCCCATCAGCAGCTACTCTTCCTGGGGTCCAGCAACATTAGGCAGTTATAAAGCGATGCTGTGCTGCTATTTTCATTGACGTGGCCAAAGCTTTTGATACGGTAGACAAGTGGTTCCCAAACTTTTTATAGTCCTGTACCCCTTCAAACATTCAACCTCCAGCTGCGTACGCCCTCTAGCACCAGGGTCAGCGCACTCTCAAATGTTGTTTTTTTGCAATCATTGTAAGCCTGCCACACACACACTATACAATACATTTATTAACCATAAGAATAAGTGTGAGTTTGTCACAACCCGGCTCGTGGGAAGTGACAAAGAGCTCTTATTGGACCAGGGCACAAATAATAATATAATAATAGTCAATAATTTAGATCTTTATTCAGCCATCTTACATATAAAACTATATTTGTTCACTGAAAACTGTGAATAACTCACCACGGGTTAATGAGAAGGGTGTGCTTGAAAGGATGCACACAACTCTGCAATGTTGGGTTGTATTGGAGAGAGTCTCAGTCTTAAATCTTTTTCCACACACAGTCTGTGACTGTATTTAGTTTTCATGCTAGTGAGGGCCGAGAATCCATTCTCACATATGTACGTGGTTACAAAGGGCATCAGTGTCTTAACAGCGCGATTTGCCAAGGCAGTTTACTCTGATCCAGAAATCTGGCAGTAGCTTTTGATTAAATTCCATTTTCACAGAACCGCTTGTTGCAATTTCTCTTGTTCAGATATCGGTAAGTGGACTGAAGGCAGGGCATGAAAGGGATAACGAATCCAGTTATTTGTGTCATCCGTTTTGGGAAAGTACCTGCGTAATTGCGCACCCAACTCACTCAGGTGCTTCGCTACATCATATTTGACATTGTCCGTAAGCTTGAGTTCATTTGCACACAAAAAATCATACAATGATGGAAAGACCTGTGTGTTGTCCTTGTTAAAGCAGACAGAGAAGAGATCCAACTTCTTAATCATAGCCACAATTTGTTCTCCGCACAGTTGCGGAGAGTCCCTGTTATCGTAGATTCAGATCATTCAGGCGAGAAAAATCATCACCCAGATAGGCCAGTCGTGTGAGAAACTCGTCATCATGCAAGCGGTCAGAAAAGTGAAAATGATGGTCAGTAAAGAAAACTTTAAGCTCGTCTCTCAATTCAAAAAAACGTGGCAATACTTTTCCCCTTAATAACCAGTGCACTTCTTTCTGTATGTTGTAAAAGCGTTACATGCAATGCCCATATCATTGTATAGTGCAGAAAATACACAAGAGTTCAGGGGCCTTGCTCATCCATTTATATGCAGATGATACAGTCTTATACTCAGCTGGCCCCTCCCCGGATTTTGTGTTAAATGCTCTACAACAAAGCTTTCTTAGTGTCCAACAAGCTTTCTCTACCCTTAACCTTGTTCTGAACACCTCCAAAACAAAGGTAATGTGGTTTGGTAAGAAGAATGCCCCTCTTCCTACAGGTGTTGTTACTACCTCTGAGGGTTTAGAGCTTAAGGTAGTCACCTCATACAAGTACTTAGGAGTATAACTAGACGGTACAATGTCCTTCTCTCAGCACATATCAAAGCTGCAGGCTAAAGTTAAATCTAGACTTGGTTTCCTCTATTGTAATCACTCCTCTTTCACCCCAGCTGCTAAAATAACCCTGATTCAGATGACCATCCTACCCATGCTAGATTACGGAGATATAATTTATAGATCGGCAGGTAAGGGTGCTCTCGAGCGGCTAGATGTTCTTTACCAGTCGGCCATCGGATTTGACACCAATGCTCCTTATAGGACACATCACTGCACTCTATACTCCTCTTTAAACTGGTCTTCTCTGTATACCCGTCGCAAGACCCACTGGTTGATGCTTATTTATAAAACCCTCTTAGGCCTCACTCCCCCCTATCTGAGATATCTACTGCAGCCCTTATCCTCCACATACAACGCCTGTTCGGCCAGTCACATTCTGTTAAAGGTCCCCAAAGCACACACATCCCTGGGTCACTCCTCTTTTCAGTTCGCTGCAGCTAGCGACTGGAACGAGCTGCAACAAACACTCAAACTGGACAGTTTTATCTCAATCTTTTCATTCAAAGACTCAATCATGGACTGTGCCCAATAATGTTTGTACCATGTTTTGTGCTGCTACCATGTTGTTGTTATGTTGTGTTGCTACCATGCTGTGTTGTCATGTGTTGCTGACTTGACGGCAGGTAGCCTAGTGGTTAGAGTGTCGGACTTGTAACCAGAGGGTTGCAAGTTCAGATCCCCGAGCTGACAAGGAAAAAATCTGTTCGAGCTGACAAGGAAAAAATCTGTTGTTCTGCCCCTGAACAAGGCAGTTAACCCACTGTTCCCTGGGTGCCGTGGATGTCGATTAAGGCAGCCCCCTGCACCTCTCTGATTCAGAGGGGTTGGGTTAAATGCGGAAGACACATTTTGGTTGAAGGCATTCGGTTGTACAACTGACTAATAATGGTGACTTTGACTTTATGTTGTGTTGCTACCATGCTGTGTTGTCATGTGTTGCTGACTTGATATGTTGTCGTCTTTGGTCTCTCTTTATGTAGTGTTGTGTTGTCTCTCTTTATGTAGTGTTGTGTCTCTTGTCGTGATGTGTGTTTTGTCCTGTATTTATACTGTATTTATGTGTTATTTTTAATCCCAGGCCCGCGTCCCTGCAGGAGGCCTTTAGCCTTTTGGTAGGCCGTCATTGTAAATAAGAATTTGTTCTTAACTGACTTGCCTAGTTAAATAAAAGTTAAAAAAATATATATTAAAAAACAATGTCAAACATTGCAATACATTCACACTAAGTGTGTGCCCTCAGGAGCCTTCTCCACTACCACATATCTACAACACAAAATCCATGCGTACGTGTGTGTATTCATTTGTCTGTGCCTAAGTTTGTGTTGCTTCACAGTCCCCGCTGTCCATAAGGTTTATTTTTATCTGTTTTTTAAATATAATTTTACTTCTTGCATCAGTTACTTGATGTGGAATAGAGTTCCCTCTTTGTGGCACCTGACCACACGACTGAACAGTAGTCCAGGTGTGACAAAATTAGAGTCTGTAGGACCTGCCTTGTTGAAAGTGCTGTTAAGGCAGAGCATCACTTTATTATTGACAGACTTCTCTCCATCTTGAATCAAATCAAATCTTATTGGTCACATACATGTGTTTAGCAGATGTTATTGCGGGTTTAGCTTTGACGCTTGTGTTTCTAGACAGTGCAGTAATATCTAACAATTTCACAACAATACATACAATACACAAATCCAAAGTAAAGGAATGGAATTAAGAATATATAAATATTTGGACGGACAATGTCGGAGCGGCATAGACTAAGATACAGTAGAATAGAATAGAATACAGTATATACATATGAGATGAGTAATGCAAAATATGTAAACATTATTAAAGTGACCAGTGTTCCATTATTAAAGTGGCCAGTGATTTCAAGTCTATGTATATAGGGCTGCAGCCTCTAAGGTGCTACTGATGGCTATTTAACAGTCTGATGGCCTTGAGATAGAAGCTGTTTTTCAGTATCTCGGTCCCAGCTTTGATGCACCTGTACTGGCCTTGCCTTCTGGATGATAGCGGGGTGAACAGGCAGTGGCTCAGGTGATTGTTGTCCTTGATGAACTTTTTGACCTTCCTGTGACATCGGGTGCTATAGGTGTCCTGGAGGGCAGGTAGTTTGCCCCCGGTGAAGCGTTGGGTAGACCTCACCACCCTCTGGAGAGCCCTGCGGTTGCGGGCGGTGCAGTTGCAGTACCAGGTGGTGATACAGCCCGACAGGATGCTCTCAATTGTGCATCTGTAAAAGTTGAGGGTTTTAGGTGACAAGACAAATTTCTTCAGCCTCCTGAGGTTGAAGAGGCGCTGTTGCACCTTCTTCACCACACGTTCTGTGTGGGTTGTCCATTTTAGTTTGTCAATGATGTGTACACTGAAGAACTTGAAGCTTTCCACCTTCTCCACTGCGGTCCTGTTGATGTGGATAGGGGGGTGCTCCCTCTGCTGTTTCCTGAAGTCCACTATCAGCTCCTTTGTTTTGTTGCCGTTGAGTGAGAGGTTATTTTCCTGGCACCACACTACCAGGGCCCTCACCTCTTCCCTGTTGGCTGTCTCATCATTGTTGGTAATCAGGCCTACTACTGTAGTGTCGTCTGCAAACTTGATGATTGAGTTGGAGGCGTGCGTGCCATGCAGACATGGGTGAACAGGGAGTACAGGAGGAGGCTGAGCACGCACTCTTGTGGGGCCCCTGTGTTGAGGATCAACGAAGTGGAGGTATTGTTTCCTGCCTTCACCACCTGGGGGCGGCCCGTCAAGAAGTCCAGGACCCAGTTGCACAGGGCGGGATTCAGACCCAGGACCCCGAGCTTAATGATGAGCTTGGAGGGTACTATGGTGTTGAATGCTGAGCTATAGTCAATTAACAGCATTCTTACATAGGTATTCCTCTTGTCCAGATGGGATAAGGCAGTGTGCAGTGCGATGGCGATTGCATCGTCTGTGGATCTATTGGGGCGGTAAGCAAATTGAAATTGGTCTAGGGTGTCAGGTAAGGTAGAGGTGATATGATTCTTGACTAGTCTCTCAAAGCACGTCATGATGACAGAAGTGAGTGCTACGGGGCGATAGTCATTTAGTTCAGTTACCTTTGATTTCTTGGGTACAGGAACAATGATGGACATCTTGAAGCATGTGGGGACAGCAGACTGGGATAGGGTGAGATTGAATATTTCAATAAACACTCCAGCCAGCTGGTCTGTGCATGCTCTGAGGATGCGGCTAGGGATGCTGTCTGGGCCGGCAGCCTTTTGAGTGTAAACACGCTTAAATGTCTTCATCGCGTCGGCCACGGAAAAGGAGATCCCACAGTCCTTGGTAGCGGGCCGCATCGGTGGCACTGTGTTATCCTTTGTTGTCCGTGATTGTCTGTAGACCCTGCCACATACGTCTCGTGTCTGAGCCGTTGAACTGCGAATCCACTTTGTCTCTATACTGACGTTTTTCTTGTTTGTTTGCCTTACGTATGGAATAACTACACTGTTCGTATTCTGCCATTTTCCCAGTCGCATTGCCATGGATAAATGCGGCCTCAGGATATGTGGTTTCCAGTTTGCATAAAGTCCAGTGAAGTTCTTTGAGGGCCGTCGTGGTATCGGCTTGAGGGGGAATATACACGGCTGTGACTATAACTGAAGAGAATTCAATTGGGAGGTAATGCGGTCGGCATTTGATTGTGAGATATTCTAGGTTGGATGAACAAAAGGACTTGAGTTCCTGTATGTTATCACAATCACACTATGAGTAGTTATTCATGAAACATACACCCCTGCCCTTCTTCTTCCCGGAGAGATATTTATTCCTGTCTGCACGATGACCTGAGAACCCAACTGGCTGTACGGACTCAGTATATCCCCAGTATATCCCAAGAGAGCCATGTTTCCATGAAACAGAGTATGTTACAATCCCTGATGTCTCTCTGGAAGAAAATCCTTGCCCTGAGCTCATCAACTTTATTATCCAGACTGAACATTAGCGAGTATTATACTCAGAAGCAGTGGGTGGTGTCCGCGTCTCCTGAGACTAGAAGTCCACTCCGAATTTCTCTTCGCTGCCGGCTGTGTTTTGGATCAGCCTCTGGAATCAGTTAAATTGCCCTGGGTGTTACGAACAAAGGATCAGATTCAGGAAAGTTGTATTCCTGGTCGTAATGCCGGTGAGCCACTCTGATATCCAAAAGTTAATCCCGGCTCTACGTAATAACACAAAAGAATTCTGGGCTAATATTGTAAGAAATAACATATGAAAAAATGTAATACTGCAAAGTTGCCTCGGAGCTAGAAGCAGGGCTGCCTTATCTGTCAGCGCCAGCTACTGTTGTATCAATATGTTTTGACCATGACAGTTTACAATCCAGGGTTACTCCAAGCAGTTTAGTCACCTCAACTTGCTCAATTTCCACATTATTTCCATATGTGCAACACACACACAGACCCACAGAGACATACACACACACACACACACACACACACACACACCACCCAGCGACCACTAATTCACAACACATAACTCACAATTCTTCAGATACCTCAGCCTCAGTCAGGGAACCGTTCCAAAGGGGTGTATCTCTATAGTCTTGGTTTACTTCCTCTCATTGTCAACCTTTCCTTCACATAAAACTGACGTATTCACAGACCCAGTCATGTTAGCTTGAAGGAGGAACACAGCCATCATCTTGATTTCAGATGAAGATGAGGAAGCTGCAATTGACTATTAAGATACAAAATCATTTCTCAAGGGGTGTGAGTTGTTTCACATGAGCAAGTGCAACCCACACACAGTGACACACACACATACCCACACACCCAGTGAACACACCCACACACCCATTACGACCACTAACTCACAACTCCCGGGCTAGCCGCAGAGTAAATGGAGATGGATCAAAAGATTGTCACTCCATCCTTAGACATCCCTCTAGCAATATGAAGAAACAACAAGGCCTTAGGCATGCCTACCAAATTGTGTATGTCTGTAACTGTCTTCTCTCTCTCTCTCACACACACACACACACACACACACACACACACACACACACACCATCAAATCAAATGTTTTTGGTCACATACACATATTTAGCAGATGTTATTGTGGGTGTAGCAAAATGCTTGTAAATGTGTATATACATTTTTTCCCCTACATGACCTTATAATGGATTATTATGACTAGTCTTATAATGGCAAAGGTCAGGGTTGATGAGGATACACTGATCCTAGATCAGATCTATGCTATATCTGAAGGGACAATTTCTTCCTGAAGCCCTTTACTAGTGCTGGTTTAGGTAGGCTGTTATAATGGGACTTGACAGTCTGTTATTCTCTAGGCCCTACATCAGCATTCACTGCACAGGCCTACACTCTTAGAAAAAAAGTGTTCCAAAAGGGTTCTTCTCATGTCCCCATAGGTAAACCTTTTTGGTTCCGGTAGAACCCTTTTGGGTTCCGGTAGAACCCTTTTTGGTTCCATGTAGAACCCTCTGTAGAAAGTGTTCTGCATCGAACCCAAAATTGTTTTACATGGAACCAAAAAGGGTTATTCAAAAGGTTCTCCTATGGGGACAGCCGAAGAACCCTTTAAGGTTGTAGATAATCTTTTTTTCTAAGAGTGTATAAACCAAACAACATGGTCTGAATAGGATGTTTCTATCACTGCAGAATGTAACACTGCAACTCTACTGTAGCAAGTGAAGTGAATGTAATTATGCATCTGCAAAAACAAAACCTAATCGGCCTCTCTCGGGATACGTCTGTCTGTCTACTTGTCATGTCAGCTCTCAAGAAGTAAAGAATCATCTGGATTCTGGAACGTCACCTAATATTGAAGATCATAATCGCACGCGAATATTTTGGGGGGGAATGGACAGAGAATACAATTCTGAACCAGCTTGCATTCGGATCGTACTTATTTGGGTTGTGGTTGCTAAGACCATACGCTAATATACTATTATAACGATATTCATCATCATCAAATTCATCACCAATATCATGTGGCTATATCTTGGCTTTACCCCCAACTAGGCCTACACATAGGCTACACATGCCGCGTTCAAAACAACTGGGAACTCGAAAATCTTCGACTAAAGTGCGTTCCAGACAACTGGGAACTTGGGAAAAAACGAGCTACGACTCGTTTTCAACGGTCATCCAACTCAGAATTGACCTGAAGATAACTGACGTCATGATTTAACCTATTTTTCAAAGTTCCCAGTTGTCTTGAAAGCACCAATACACACACACAGACACCCATCTACATTGCAGTCATACAAGTGCATTATGATAGACCAGGGGTCTTTGAAAATGCACGTCACTGGCCGATATCCCCCTCTATATTTCCCAACAAGAAAATGAAAGGCTTTCCTTACCCATCGCCTGTGTTTGAGGTCTCTAGATGCAGATAGTCATGTCAGATATGTATCCGTTCTGTTCGTCGGTCACCGTGTTGAAAAAAAGCAATCTATGCCATTCCAATCCCGTTACCGGAGCCTCCGTTATCCGCCTGGGTGCGCAGATCAGACAAGAGAACCCGGCCAGGGTCTCCCGTAATTCCCTCGTTACATGTGTATCTTATCAAACAGCTGCATAGTTTCTCGACGCTGCGCTGCGGCGGTGTTTTGCATCAGGGAGAGAGTGCAGGCTAGTATCCTACGGTTTCTCCTGGTGTCTTGCGACGAAGAGGGCTGCCTGCTAGGCTGCAGTGCCTATGATAGCTGAACGACCACGAATCCCGTAGTCCCGTTGGTACGTCTCCGTTTGTTCAGTCGATGGCAGCCAGCAGGTTCAATCTCCCGTTATCCCGGGCAGTGCGCGCCGCATTCGAATACTAGCCACTAATCGATATCTACGGTTGTTCTGTATCTAATGGGAGCATCCGAGAAGGGAAAAAAACGATTTCGGTGGTGGTGCTGCTGCTGAGCGTGAGGCACGGTCCTCTCTAGCGGGTGATCTGACAAATGATGCGGAAGAAGATATATCCATCCTGATCCCAGTTGGCTCGAATCGAAGTGATGAGGGAAACAGGACGCGCGCTGTTGTCTTACCCGGTTTTACACCGATTTTGACGTTTTTATGACTCGTCGCCAGCGCGTTCTCCTTTCACTGTTCCGTTATCTGTATAGCAGCCCCTCTTCCTTCTCTCTCTCTCGTGTGAGCCCAGGCCAACAACAGCGCTCGAGCTGCACCGAATATGACGCCTTTCCGCTCATATGAAGAGGACAAGCAACACACACGTCTCTCTTTCCCCCGTTTCCTTACTTTTCATGTCTCTCTCTCTCCCTCTCTGGTGGGTGAAATTAGTAGTGGGGGAGAAAAGGGATGGGGCCGCACGAGACGGCAGCTCCTCCCTGTGCTTGGGTTTGCTTATCACATAAGCGAGCGGGTGAAAGAGAAAGCGAGAAAAGGAAAATATATTTATTGTATATTTAGCTTGCTTTGGCAATGTGAACATATGTATCCCATGCCAGTAAAGCACTTTGAATTGAGTGGGCGACAAGGGGTGCTTGTGGGGGCGAAATAAAAGCGAAATTGTAGAGAGAGCGATGGCGGAGCGCCATAATGTAAGGTATTCAAAATGTGTCACTCCTCCACTGTCGTGATACGATGTTTTGACGCACATCAGGCCAACACACTCCATCTCTCTCTGCGCCAATGTAGCGGTATAAAATAATGGTACCGTTACAATGTAAACTCAATGTAAACATATCTTGTTTCACTGACCCCCCCCCATGTAGCAAGGAACGCCTTCGTAGTATCCACCATATCCGTTTTAATACAATAGGCCTACAATATCATGGTGGAATTGTCTGTGCACTCAGGCTGTTTTGAGGATTGGTTGTTTTAACTATGTTTAAATTCATGTCTTGAATCCACCACGTCACTGAAAATTAGGCCGTGGCCGATGACTGAGCCGGGACATTGTAAAGTAATAGCCTATTTTGCTGTATAAAGAGAAAGAGAGAGCTTGTTTCCCTTGAGATGGGTCTGAATCTCAGAACTGAATTCATGGGGGGAGGGGGTTACAGAAACATGCGAAGGAAAAAGAGCTCTCTCTGTGGAACGAGGACATACATTACTCACACTTTTACCGCCCCAGAACTAAAGCAAAATACAACTAATATATTTCAGAAAAAATAAAGCGCACCTTTCTACATATTTAGACTATGGTGATAGAAAGATATACATTATAATGATTCCTTTGTTTGGGATGTTTATAGACAATAAACAGGCTGATCGATCAACCAACTCCCATTTTTAACTCTAAACTACGACGGTAGATCGATAGACATTACAATTACTTCCCGATTGCTTTTATTGTAAGCAATACATTTTGATCGATTAAATAATTATTCATACATCTAATCAATAATCGAGCAGGCAATCTCAACCCTGCACCTGACACTACAGGCCCTACCTTCATGAATAACTCATTCAAAACAAAGATATATATTTGCTGCAGAGAAATAACTGACATTGAATGTTCCATTCCTCAACTCGCTTTCATCATAACATTGTAACTACCTGTGTTCTAATGTAGTGTTCCAAATGGCACCCTATTCCCTTTGATCTCCTATTCCCTTTATAGTGCACTTATTTCAGTAAAAAGTAGTGCACTATATAGGGAACATGGTACCATTTGGGACAGACAAGACATATGCCCTAAGCTACTTATTCAAAGAGGGTTGACAAAGAAGAGTTGTGTGTAAAGTGTGAGGACTTCCTAAATCTGACACTGAATGGGGCTGTAGCTCAAGGCACAAACGTCAGTTTACCTGCTTGTTGAAGTGGACTGCTTAATGAAGGATTATACCTATTTTCAATCTTTCTTTCCTTACTTTGTTCATCCCTTCCTTCTTTCCCTCTAAAAGACACCTTGGCCTGTCTGTCTTTTCTCCTTTTTCTCTCTTCCTCAGAGGTAAAGTCACTTAGTTTCCTCAGTCAGATTCTGCCCAATGAAATCAATGTAATACTAAGCCTTTCTATACCTTGATCACCTAGTTGGCTATTAAAAGTCAAGCGTCTGCTAAATGACTAACATGTCAAAGTAAAAGAGGCAGTAGTTGAAGGTTGAAGAGCGTCTGCTAAATGATTAAAATGTCAACGTAAAAGAAGCAGAAGTTGAAGGTTGAAGAGCGTCTGCTAAATGATTAAAATGTCAACGTAAAAGAAGCAGAAGTTGAAGGTTGAAGAGCGTCTGCTAATTTTTGTAACTTTTTTATTGAACTAGCCAAGTCAGTTAAGAAAAAAAACGTATTTACAATGACGGCCTAGGAACAGTGGGTTAACTGCCTTGTTCAGGGGCAGAACGACAGATTGTTACCTTGTCAGCTTGGGGATTAGATCTAGCAACCTTTCGGTTACTGGCCCAACGCTCTAACCACTAGGCTTCCTGCCACCCCAAAATGACTAACATGTCAATGTAAAAGAGGCAGTAGTTGAAAGGTGAAGAGAGTCTGCTAAATGACTAACATGTCAATGTAAAAGAGGCAGTAGTTGAAAGGTGAAGAGAGTCTGCTAAATGACTAACATGTCAATGTAAAAGAGGCAGTAGTTGAAGGATTTGAAAGTCAAAACATCAAGACGACATTGCAGAAGAAGTCACACATTTCTATCATTTACTTTCTCAATGCACCCTTTCTCCAAGGATACAAAACATACATAGAAAATGTAAAAAGCATTCATAAACATATATAAAGCTTCAGGGTCAATTCCCTTTCAATTCAGGAAGGGAAACTGGATACCTAGTCAGTTGTACAACTCAATGCATTCAACTGAAATGTGTGTTCTGTATTTATTTAATCTAACCCCTCTTAATCAGAGGCGCAGGGTGCTGCCTTAATCGACGTCCATGTCCAAGTACATTATTATACTGACATTTCAATTCCAATTCTCTTCAATGCTTTTCAATGAGGGAAATTTGGAATTTGTTCACTTTCTGAAATGACTGGAATTGAAATGGTATTGACCCTAACCCTGATATATACAGTTGAAGTTGGAAGATCACATACACCTTAGCCAAATACATTTAAACTCCGTTTTTCACAATTCCTGACATTTAATCCTACAAAAAATTCCCTGTCTTAGGTCAGTTAGGATCACCACTTTATTTTAAGAATGTGAAATGTCAGAATAATAGTAGAGAGAATTATTTATTTCAGCTTTTATTTCTTTCATTACATTCCCAGTGGGTCAGAAGTTTACATACACTCAATTAGAATTTGGTAGCATTGCCTTTAAATTGTTTAACTTGGGTCAAACATTTCGGGTAGCCTTCCACAAGCTTCCCACAATAAGTGCATTTTGGCCCATTCCTCCTGACAGAGCTGGTGTAACTGTGTCAGGTTTGTAGGCCTCCTTGCTCGCACACGGGTTTTCAGTTCTGCCCACACATTTTCTATGGGATTGAGGTCAGGGCGTTGTGATGGCCACTCCAATACCTTGACTTTGTTGTCCTTAAGCCATTTTGCCACAACTTTGGAAGTATGCTTGGGGTCATTGACCATTTGGAAGACCCATTTGCGACCAAGCTTTAACTTCCTGACTGATGTCTTGAGATGTTGCTTCAATATATCCACATAATTTTCCTGCCTCATGATGCTATCTATTTTGTGAAGTGCACCAGTCCCTCCTGCAGCAAAGCACCCCAACAACATGATGCTGCCACCCCCGTGCCTCACGGTTGGGATGGTGTTCTTCAGCTTGCAAGCCTCCCCCTTTTTCCTCCAAACATAAAGATGGTCATTATAGCCAAACAGTTCTATTTTTGTTTCATCAGACCAGAGGACATTTCTCCAAAAAGTACAATCTTTGTCCCCACGTGCAGTTGCAAACCGTAGTCTGGCTTTTTTATGGCGGTTTTGGAGCAGTGGCTACTTCCTTGCTGAGCGGCCTTTCAGGTTATGTCGATATAGGACTCGTTTTACTGTGGATATAGATACTTTTGTACCTGTTTCCTCCAGCATCTTCACAAGGTCCTTTTCGGTTGTTCTAGGATTGATTTGCACTTTTTGCACCAAAGTACGTTCATCTCTAGGAGACAGAACGCGTCTCCTTCCTGAGCAGTTTGACGGCTCGTGGTCCCATGGTGTTTATACTTGTGTACTACTGTTTGTACAGATGAAGGTGGAACCTTCAGGCTTTTGGAAATTTCTCCCAAGGATGAACCAGACTTGTGGCGGTCTACATATTTTTTTCTGAGGTCTTGGCTGATTTCTTTTGATTTTCCCATAATGTCAAGCAAAGAGGCACTGAATTTGAAGCTAGGCCTTGAAATACATCCACAGGTACACCCCAAATTGACTCAAATGATGTCAATTAGCCTATCAGAAGCTTATAAATCCATGACATAATTTTCTGGAATTTTCCAAGCTGTTTAAAGGCACAGTCAACTTAGTGTATGTAAACTTCTGACCCACTGGAATTGTGAAACAGTGAATAATAAGTGAAATAATCTGTCTGTAAACAATAGTTGGAAAAATTACTTGTGTCATGCACAAAGTAGATGTCCTAACCGACTTACCGAAACTATAGTTTGTTAACAAGAAATTTGTGGAGTGGTTGAAAAATGAGTTTTAATGACTCCAACCTAAGTGTAAGTAAACTTCCGACTTCAACTGTACATACAATATATATAACCATACATAAAATAAACATACATTAGATATACATGATTTCATGACTATCAAAAAAATGTAATCACTTCAACTGCCAATCTCTCCTCCAATCAGCCACTCTCCAGACCAAACATGGATAAAGAAGAGAGAAAGAGAGAATGAAGAGGCAAGTAGAGAGGAGGGAATGGGGTGGAAAGAGAGAAAGAGAGATCAAAGGAGAGATACAGTAACAAGAAACAGCTGAAATGAGTCCCTTTACTTGTCAGGTCATTATGTAATGTGTCACCCGCACTGATAACCCCACATCATTCATTCATCCCCCTCTCCTCCTTCCCACCTCCCTCCTTTGTTCACAGACAGACTGATAACCCCACATCATTCATTCATCCCCCTCTCCTCCTTCCCACCTCCCTCGTTGGTTCACAAACAGACTGATAACCCCACATCATTCATTCAT
>QNTS01005911.1:20843-38154 GCA_003317085.1 Hucho hucho
CCGCCATGTTTAGTTTTGCCCAACCTAGGTCGAGGCACAGACACAGTCTCAATAGGGATAGCTGAGCTGACTACACTGACTGTGCTAGTGGCAGACTCCACTAAGCTGGCAGGCTGGCTAACAGCCTGCTGCCTGGCCTGCACCCTATCTCATTGTGAAGCTAGAGGAGTTAGAGCCCTGTCTATGTTCGTAGATAAGATGAGAGCACCCCTCCAGCTAGGATGGAGTCCGTCACTCCTCAACAGGCCAGGCTTGGTCCTGTTTGTGGGTGAGTCCCAGAAAGAGGGCCAGTTATCTACACATTTTTTGTGTGGGGCAGAAAACAGTTTTCAAGCAGCGATTGAGTTGTGCGACTCTGCTGTAGAGCTCATCACTCCCCCTAACTGGGAGGGGGCCAGAGACAATTACTCGATGCCGACACATCTTTCTAGCTGATTTACACGCTGAAGCTATGTTGCGCTTGGTGACCTCTGACTGTTTCATCCTAACATCGTTGGTGCCGACGTGGATAACAATGTCTCTATACTCTCTACACTCGCCAGTTTTAGCCTTAGCCAGCACCATCTTCAGATTAGCCTTAACGTCGGTAGCCCTGCCCCCTGGTAAACAGTGGATGATCGCTGGATGATTTGTTTTAAGTCTAATACTGTGAGTAATGGAGTCGCCAATGACTAGAGTTTTCAATTTGTCAGAGCTAATGGTGGGAGGCCTCGGTGTCTCAGACCCCATAACGGGAAGGGTAGAGACCAGAGAAGGCTCGTCCTCTGACTCCGACCCGCTGCTTAATGGGGAGAACCGGTTGAAAGTTTCTGTCGGCTGAATGAGCGACACCGGTTGAGCATTGCTACAGCATTTCCTTCCAGAAGCCGTGAGAAAATTGTCAGGCTGCGGGGACTGTGCGAGGGGATTTCTACGACTATCTGTACTTACTGGTGGCACAGACGCTGTTTCATCCTTTCCTACACTTCCATTTCCCTTGCCTAACGATTGCGTCTGAAGCTGGGCTTGCAGCACAGCTATCCTCGCCATAAGGCGATCGTTCTCCTGTATATTATGAGTACAGCGACTGCAATTAGAAGGCATCATGTTAATGTTACTACTTAGCTTCGGTTGGTGGAGGTCCTGACGAAACATGTCCAGATAAAGCGTCCGGAGTGACAAAGTTGAATGAAAAAAAAGTAGAGCAATTGAAAAACAAAAAAATATAGACGGTAATTAAAAAGTAAAACCCGTAAAGTTGGCAGGTAACAAAGTTAGGTTAGCAACAGAACGCAGAGCAGCACGTAAACAAGTCTGTTAGTTGTGACCGGAAGTGAATGAATGGTGTGGCTGTTAAACAATTTGAGGAGACTAAATTACTTGGCGTTACCTTAGATTGTAAACTTTCATGGTCAAAACATATAGATTCAATGGTTGTAAAGATGGGGAGAGGTCTAGCCGTAATAAAGAGATGCTTTGCTTGACACCACACTCCACAAAGCAAGTCCTGCAGTCTCTAGTTTTGTCTAATCTTGATTATTGTCCAGCCATGTGGTCGAGTGCTTCAAGGAAAGACCTAGTTAAGCTGAAGCTGGACCAGAACAGAGTGGCACGTCTTGCTCTTCATTGTAATCAGAGGGCTGATATTAATACTATGCTGCCAGTCTCTCATCAGAGGGCTGATATTAATACTATGCTGCCAGTCTCTCATCAGAGGGCTGATATTAATACTATGCTGCCAGTCTCTCATCAGAGGGCTGATATTAATACTATGCTGCCAGTCTCTCATCAGAGGGCTGATATTAATACTATGCTGCCAGTGCATTGACTGTCTTTCACCACTAGATGGCAGAGTTTAGTGACTGGCTTTAGCCACTAGAAAGCAGAGTGCAATGGCTCTTGAGACACTAGATGGCAGTATGAGACAGCAGCAAAGTGCTCCCAGCTGTCAGTACAAACTGAGCTCTCACCTCTTATTGGCTGAATGATGGTAACATTATTGCAGATGGTGAATACATGGTATTAAAGTGTTATTTCTATAGTATGAATATAACCATCTGACAGTAATTACATATCCTCTGTGTGTTGCTGTCTGGTGTGATCATATCTAAAACAGTTCTATATCTGGTGTGATCATATCTAAAACAGTTCTATATCTGGTGTGATCATATCTAAAACAGTTCTATATCTGGTGTGATCCTATCTAAAACAGTTCTATATCTGGTGTGATCATATCTAAAACAGTTCTATATCTGGTGTGATCCTATCTAAAACAGTTCTATATCTGGTGTGATCATATATAAAACAGTTCTATATCTGGTGTGATCATATATAAAACAGTTCTATATCTGGTGTGATCATATCTAAAACAGTTCTATATCTGGTGTGATCATATATAAAACAGTTCTATATCTGGTGTGATCATATATAAAACAGTTCTATATCTGGTGTGATCATATCTAAAACAGTTCCATATCTGGTGTGATCTAATTCTTAGTCATCATTCCTCAGATCAAGTGAACCCAGCTGTTGTTTCACTCTGTTATGTTCCTCGAGCTGTGTTGCTCTGATGTTAAAATGAGTAAATGTTGACTCTCCATCATCGCCTCGCCCTTCTCTTTGTTCACTAATCTAGCAGCTTATCTCCTCATTAAAATCCCTTCCATCAATATTCTTACTGAACTGAACCAACAGGGACAAACTCCATAGAAATACTGACAGTGAGAAACAACTAATCCAGAAGCAGTGTATTCAACATGGTTGTTTTTCAGCATGGCTGATCTGTCACACTGTTTATCACAGGTCTTTAGGAATTTACAATACTGGAGATTTTAAAGCTCTTTGTTATAATTATGTGCAATGTTTATAGGTGTTGTTAAAAGAGTGGGGGGAGAGTGTTATTTTGGTCACGTGGTGACAGTTAGTAGAGAGAGAATTCTGTGGTGGTGGTCTGGGCTGGTCAGGGTAACCTGGTGTCTGACAGGTTCATGGTGGTGGTCAGAGTAACCTGGTGTTTGACAGGTGGTGGTCTGGGCTGGTCAGGGTAAAGAACTGATCCCAGCCATGAAAGCTGCCAGAGCGCGTGGGGACATTGCTTACATCCGCTATGACAGGCTCATTGTCCACCCTCCCTCCCAGAAGCTTGGAAGGGATGAGAGAGCCAAGCCTATGGGTTCATGGCTTCAACCTTACAGCACACACACACCCCAATTGATTAATGGACGGCTGAATGTATATTTTTCTCTCTTGCTTTGTCTGCTCTTTTCCATATTATGTCCGTCTCTGATAAGCTACCCAGGAAAGGGCTGAAAATAGCCAATATGTATATATATATATATTTTTAAATGATCATTTTATTTTATTTTTTTAACCTTTATTTAACTTAGGGAGCAGCTCCCGAGGTGACGGTTTTGGAGAGTCTGGCGTGCCCAAAGTAAAATGCCTCCCACTCAGGCCCAGAAAATAGGATATGCAAATAATGAGTACTATTGGATAGGAAACACTCTGAAGTTTCTAAGAGTATTAAAATATTGTCTGTGAGTATAACAGAACGGATATATCAGGCAAAAACCAGAGGAATTTCTGTCCTGGAAAAAGTGTTTTTGACACATTGCCTCATTTTGAACCCCTCCCTATTGAAAACAGACATATATAGGAGTAAGATTGCAGTACCTATTGCTTCCACTGGATGTCAACAGTCTCTAGACAGTGTTTGATGATGTTAGAATGCTCTGGATGGTAATAGAAGAAGAATTTCGAAGTGGTCACCAGATGTAAACAGAAGAGGATGCGCGTTCACGGGCTCGCGCGCGCTGTGTTTTTTTCCTTTCCTATCGTCCAGTTTATAATCCGTTTGAAATATTATAGTAAATATACATACATAAAGTGTTCCTAAGGATAATGTATCCTTAGGAACACTGTTATGTATATTTACTATAATATTTCAACCGGAATATAAACTGGGCGATAGGAAAGGAAAAAAACACTTCCTAATTCTTCTTCTATTACCATCCAGATCAACTAAATAGAATCAAAACACTGTCTAGAGACTGTTGACATCCAGTGGAAGCAATAGGTACTGAAATCTTACTCCCTTATATGGGCATTTTCATAAGGGAGGGGTTAAAAATTAGGCAATGTGTCAAAATCACTTTTTCCTGGACAGAAATTCCTCGGGTTTTTGCCTGCCATATCCGTTCTGTTATAGTCACAGACAATATTTTAACACTCTTAAAAACTTCAGAGTGTTTTCTATCCAATAGTACTAATTATGTGCATATCCTATTTTCTGGGCCTGTGGGAGGCATTTTACTTTGGGCACGCCAGACTCTCCAAAACCGTCACCTCGGGAGCTGCTCCCTAAGAAGTTAAGGCTCCATGGATTGATGAGGAATTTAAAAACTGTATGGTTGAAAGAGAATGGCTAATAAGTCTGGCTGCACATCTGATTGGCTTACTTTTTTTCCACCCCTTTTTCTCCCCAATCCAATTGGTAGTTTGTTTTGTCCCATCACTGCAACTCCCGTACGGACTCGGGAGAGGCAAAGGTCGAGAGCCGTGCGTCCTCCAAAACACAACCCAGCCAAGCCGTACTGCTTCTTGACACAATGCCCGCTTAACCCGGAAGCCAGCCACACCTATGTGTCCAGCCCACCACAGGAGTCGCTAGTGCGCGCTGGGACAAGAACACCCCTGCCGGCCAAACCCTCTCTTTACCCGGACGATGCTGGGCCAATTGTGCACCGCCCCATGGGTCTCCCGGTCACGGCCAGCTGCGACAGAGCCTGGACTCGAACCAGGATCACTAGCGGAACAGCTCGCCTTAGACCACTGCGCCACTCGGGAGGCCATGGCTTACTTACTGCAAATTGAGAAATGACCAAACTCAACAAAAAGAAGAAGAAACTGTATTATGAAGCCAAGATCAATGATATAAAGAATGATGGAAAAAAATCATTGGAGTACTTTAAATGAAATGATGGGCAGAAAGACATTCAAGTCAATCTGATGGCTTATTCATCACAAAACCATTTGATGTTGCCAATTATTTTAATGATTATTTAATTGGCAAAGTGGGCAAACTTAGGCAGGAAATGCCAACAACAAACAGTAAGCAACTGTATTCATGCATAAAAAAAAAAATTTAATGAAAGAAAAGCATTGTAAGTTTGAATTTTGTAAAGTTAGTGTTGGAGAGGTGAAACAACTATTGTTATTGATCAATAATGACAAAACTCCTGGCATTGACAACTTAGATGGAAAGCTACTGAGGATGGTAGCTGACTCTATAGTCACTCTTTTCTGTCATATTTTTTATCTGAGCCTAGAGGAAAGTCTTTGTCCTCAGGCCTGGAGGGAAGCCAAAGTAATTGGCCTTACTGGTTCTAACAGCAAACCTATAAGTTTGTTGCCAGCGCTTAGCAAACTGCTAGAAAAACGTGTGTTTTATCAAATAAGGATGACCAATGGAAACAGGATGCCCCGGAGCTCAATATTGAGTCTCATAGCAAAGGGTCTGAATACTTATGTAAATAATGTAAATAAGGTATCTGTTTTTTTTATATGAATTTGCTAAACTTTCTAAAAACCTGTTTTCGCTTTGTCATTATGGGGTATTGTGATGTCATTATGGGGTATTGTGATGTCATTATGGGGTATTGTGTGTAGATTGATGAGTCATTTTTTTAAATACATTTTAGAATAAGGCTGTAACGTATCAAAATGTGGAAAAAAGGGAAGGGGTCTGAATACTTTCCCGAACGCCCTGTATATTCAGCCTGTTGGAACCACTGAATTCATGATATTATTGCTGACTGTTTAAATGGATTTGACATTTAAATTGTACAACAAAGCTTATTTAGAGAAAACATATTTTTTTTTTTAATCAAGATGTATATCATGAATCGCCCAGTTTTAGGCCATATCGTCCAACCCTAATTATTTCATTGGCAAAGTGGGCAAACCTAGGCAGGAAATGCCAACAACGAGCAGTGAGCCATCGTACTCATGCATTAAAAAAAACTAATTATAAAAGAAAAGCATTGTAAGTTTGAATTTTGTAAAGTTAATGTGGAAGATGTGCAAAAATTGTTAGCGATCAATAATGAAAAACCTCCTGGCATTGACAACTTAGATGGAAAGCTACTGAGGACGGTAGCTGTCTATAGCCACTCCTATCTGTCTTTACACTCAGGCCTGGAGGGAAGCCAAAGTCATTCCACTACCCAAGCGTGGCAATGTGGCCTTTACTGGTTCTAACACCAGACCAATCAGCTTGCTGTCAGCTCTTAGCAAACTGTTGGAAAATAATTGTGTTTTATCAAATACAATGCTATCTCTCTGTAAACAAATTAACAACAGACTTTCAGCATTGAAGGGCACTCAACATGTACTGCACTGACACAAATGACTGATGATTGGTTGAAAGAAATTGATAATAAGAAGATTGTGGGAGCTGTACTGTTAGATTTCAGCACAACCTTTGATATTATTGACCATAACCTGTTGAGGTAAGGTATGTGTTATGGCTTTTCAACCTCTGCCATATCGTGGATTCAGAGCCATCTATCTAATAGAACTCAAAGGGTTTTCTTTAATGGAAGCTTCTCTAATGTCAAACATGTAAAGTGTGGTGTACTGCAGGGCAGCTCTCTAGGCCATCTACTCTTTTCTATGTTTTACCAATGACCTGCCACTGGCATTAAAACAAAGCATGTGTGTCCATGTATGCTGATGACTCAACCATATACGCATCAGCAACCACAGCTAATGAAGTCACTGAAACCCTTAACAAAGAGTTGCAGTCTGTTTTGGAATGGGTGGCCAGTAATAAACTGGCCCTGAACATCTCTAAAACTAAGAGCATTGTATTTGATACAAGCCATTCCTTAAGTGCTAGACCTCAGCTGAATCTGGTAATGAATGCTGTAGCTGTTGACCAAGTTGAGGAGACTAAATTACTTGGCGCTACCTTAGATTGTAAACTGTCATGGTCAAAACATAGAGATTCAATGGTTGTAAAGATTTGGAGAGGTCCAGCCATCATAAAGAGATGCTTTGCTTGACACCACAATAACAGGGGAGGTTAGCATTTTATATCATACCCCTAAGACATGCTAAGCTCTCACCATTACAATAACAGGGGGGGTTAGCATTTTATATCATACCCCCAAGACATGCTAACCTCTCACCATTACAATAACAGGGGAGGTTAGCATTTTATATCATACCCCCAAGACATGCTAAGCTCTCACCATTACAATAACAGGGGAGGTTAGCATTTTATATCATACCCCCAAGACATGCTAACCTCTCCCCATTACAATAACAGGGGAGGTTAGCATTTTATATCATACCCCCAAGACATGCTAACCTCTCACCATTACAATAACAGGGGAGGTTAGCATTTTATATCATACCCCCATTTTCGAGGAGGGGTATGATATTTGTGCACTGTAACCTTTGTGTTGTGACAAGGTAGGGTTGGTATACAGAAGATAGCCCTATTTGGTAAAAGACCAAGTCCATATTATGGCAGGAACTGCTCAAATAAGCAAAGGCAGTCCATCATTAATTTAAGACATGAAGGTCAGTCATCGTGGACATTTTCAATAACTTTGAAAGTTTCTTCAAGTGCAGTCGCAAAAAAACATCAAGCGATATGATGAAACTGGCTCTCATGAGGACCGCCACAGGAAAGGAAGACCCAGAGTTACCTCTGCTGCAGAGGATAAGTTCATTAGAGTTGCAGCCCAAATAAATGTTTCACAGAGTTCAAGTAACAGACACATCTCAACATCAACTGTTCAGAGGAGACTGCGTGAATCAGGCCTTCATGGTCGAATTGCTGCAAAGAAACCACTACTAAAGGACACCAATAAGTAGAAGAGACTTGCTTGGGAAACACAAGCAATGGACATTAGACAAGTGGAAATCTGTCCTTTGGTCTGATGAGTGCTCTAACTCCCCCTTGTGGTGGTCTGGAGCAATGAAGCCGTGACGCTGGGTACCTCTAAGTCCCGCGGTGTAAGCTTTTAATGGAGGAACCACTGTATGTCCTGGGAAATGTTCTTGTTACTTACAACCTCATGCTATTCGCACTAGCCTACTTTAGCTCAACCGTCCCGCAAGGGACCCACCAACCCTGTAGAGGTTAAAAGTAAAACATTTGCCGCCATCCACTTCCTTATGTCTGAAACACAGACTTCCAGGGAGGGCAATTTTGGGGCTTCATGTTTCATCGAAATGTACAGCTGCGTGTCATCAGCATAGCAGTAAAAGTTGACATTGTGTAGAATATATAGTGAGAACAGAATCCTAAAACAGAATCTTGAGGAACACCAAAACTTACCATTGATTTGTCAGAGGACAAACCATCCACAGCGACGACCTGATATCTTTCCGACAGATGACATCTAAACCAGGCAAGAACTTGTCCCTGTAGACCAATTAGGGTTTCCAATCTCTCCAAAGGAATGTGGTGATCGATGGTGTCAAAA
This sequence comes from Hucho hucho, assembly GCA_003317085.1. NCBI lineage: Eukaryota > Metazoa > Chordata > Actinopteri > Salmoniformes > Salmonidae > Hucho > Hucho hucho. The sequence goes on from QNTS01005911.1 coordinate 29,321, forward strand.
GCAGCGCTAAGGTCTAGGAGCACGAGGACAGATGCAGAGCCTTGGTCTGACGCCATTAAAAGGTCATTTACGACCTTGAGGAGTGCTGTCTCAGTGCTATGATGGGGTCTAAACCAGACTGCATTTTGTATACATTGTTGGTCTTCAGGAAGGCAGTGAGTTGCTGCACAACAGCTTTTTCTAAAATGTTTGGGAGGAATGGGAGATTCGATATGGGTTAATAGTTTTTAATATTTTCTGGTTTGTCTTTTTCAAGAGAGGCTTTATCACCGCCACTTTTAGTGAGTTTGGTACACATCCGGTGGATAGAGAGCCGTTTATTATGTTCAACATTGGAGGGCCAAGCACAGGAAGCAGCTCTTTCAGTAGTTTAGTTGGAATAGGGTCCAGTATACAGCTTGAAGGTTTAGAGTGACTGATTTCACGAATATGTTAAGAAATACAGGATAAAAAAAACTTGAGTCTCCATTTATCCTAGGTCCATGGCAGTTCTGTGCAGACTCAGGACAACTGAGCTTTAGAAAAATAAGCAGATTTAAAGAGGAGTCTGTAATTTGCTTTCTAATGATCATGATATTTTTATCGAATAAGTTCATTAATTCATCACTGCTGAAGTGAAAGCCATCCTCTCTTGGAGAATGCTGCTTTTTAGTTAGCTTTGCGACAGTATCAAAAATACATTTTGGATTGTTCTTATTCTCCTCAATTAGGTTTGAAAAAATAGGATGATCGAGCAGCAGTGAGGGCTCTTCGATACTGCACGGTACTGTCTTTCCAAGCTAGTCGGAAGACTTCCAGTTTGGTGGAGCGCCATTTCCGTTCCAATTCTCTGGAAACTTGCTTCAGGGCTCAGGTATTTTCTGTGTACCAAGGAGCTAATTTCTTTTTTCATTTTTAGGGGTGCGATTGCATCTAGGGTATTACACAAGATTACATTTAAATCTAGGTCCTCAACAAGGTTAAATCTAGGTCCTCAGTTAGGTGGTAAACCAATTTTTGCACTCTGACGTCCTTGGGTAGGTGGAGGGAGTCTGGAAGGGCATCTAGGAATCTTTGGGCTGTCCGAGCATTTATAGCTGGTGGTCCGATAGTCCAGGATTATGAGGAAAAACATTTAGATCCACAACATTTATTTCACTGGACAAAACTAGATCCAGGGTGTGTGTGCCAATGAGTATGCCCAGAAACATGTTGGACAAAACCCATTGAGTCAATGAAGGCTCCGAAAGCCTTTTGGAGTGGGTCTGTGGACTTTTCCATGTGAATATTAAAGTCACCAAAAATTTGAACATTATCTGCCATGACTACAAGGTCCGATAGGAATTCAGGGAACTCAGTGAGGAACGCTGTATACAGCCCAGGAGGCCTGTAAACAGTAGCTATAAAAAAGTGATTGAGTAGGCTGCATAGATTTCATGACTAGAAGTTCAAAAGACGAAAACAGTCAATTTTTTTATTTTATTTTTTTGATTTGCTGTTGTACATTTTTAGCAACACCTCCGCCTTTGCTGGATGGGGATATGGTAACTAGAGTAACCAGGAAGTGAGGCCTCATTTAACACAGTAAATTCAGCAGGCTTGAGACATGTTTCAGTCAGGCCAATCACATCAAGATTGTGATCAATGATTAGTTCATTGACTAGAACTGCCTTGGAAGTGAGGGATCTAACATTAAGTAACCCTGTTTTGAGAAGTGAGATATCACAATCTCGTTCAATAATGACAGGAATGGAGGTCTTTATTCCAGTGAGATTACTTTTGCTCAACCTAGATCGAGGCACAGACATGGTCTCAATGGGAAAAGCTGAGCTGACTACACTGACTGTGCTAGTGGCAGACTCCACTAAACTGGCAGGCTGGCTAACAGCCTGCTGCCTGGCCTGCACCCTATCTCATTGTGGAGCTAGGGGAGCTAGGGGAGTTAGAGCCCTGCCAATGTTGATAGATAAGATGAGAGCACCCCTCCAGCTAGGATGGAGTCCGTCACTCCTCAACAGGCCAGGCTTGGTCCTGTTTGTGGGCGAGTCCCAGAAAGAGGGCCAATTATCTACAAATCCCATCTTTTGGGAGGGGCAGAAAACAGTTTTCAACCAGCGATTGAGTTGTGAGACTCTGCTGTAAAGCTCATCACTCCCCCTAACTGGGAGGGCGCCAGAGACAATTACTCAATGCATCTTTCTAGCTAATTTACATGCAGAAGTTATGTTGCGTTTGGTGACCTCTGTCTGTTTCATCCTAACATCGTTGGTGCCGACGTGGATAACAATATCCCTATATTCTCTTTGCCCGCCAGTTTTAGCTTCAGCCCTGCCCCCTAGTAAACAGTGTATGATCGCTGGATGATTCTTTTTAAGTCTAATACTGCGGGTAATGGAGTCGCCAATGTCTAGGGTGTTCAATTTGTCCGAGCTAATGGTGGGAGGCCTTGGCGTCTCAGACCCCGTAACAGGTGGAGGGGAGATCTGAGAAGGCTCGGCCTCTGACTCCGACTCGCTTCTTAATGGGGAGAACCGGTTGAAAGTTTCTATCGACTGAATGAGCGACACCGGTTGAGCATCTCTCCAGAAGCCTTGAGAAAATTGTCAGGCTGCGGGGACTGTGCGGGGGGGATTTATACTACTAGCTGTATGTACTGGTGGCACGGAAGCTGTTTCAGCCTTTCCTACACTTAAATTTCCCTTGCCTAATGATTGCATCTGAAGCTGTGCTTGCAACACGGCTATCCTCACCATAATCTTCGTGGGCTATACTCAGCCTTGTCTCAGGGTAGTAAGTTGGTGGTCTGTTGATATCCCTCTAGTGGTGTGGGGGCTGTGCTTCGGCAGAGTGGGTGGGGTTATATCCTGCCTGTTTGGCCCTGTCCGGGGGTATTGTCGGACGGGGCCACAGTGTCTCCCGACCCCTCCTGTCTCAGCCTCAAGTATTTATGCTGCAATAGTTTATGTGTCGGGGGGCTAGGGTCAGTCTCTTATATCTGGAGTATTTCTCCTGTCTATCCGGTGTCCTGTGTGAATTTAAGTATGCTCGCTCTAATTCTTTCTCTCTTTTTCTCTCTTTTTTCTTTCTTTCTTTCTTTGTTTCTCTCTGAGGACCTGAGCCCTAGGACCATGCCTCAAGGACTACCTGGCCTGATGACTCCTTACTGTCCCCAGTCCACCTGGTCGTGCTGCTACTCCAGTTTCAACTGTTCTGCCTGCAGCTATGGAACCCTTACCTGTTCACTGGACTTGCTACCTGTCCCAGACCTGCTGTTTTCAACTCTCTAGAGACAGCAGGAGCGGTAGAGATACTCTGAATGATCGGCTATGAAAAGCCTGAGGTGCTGACCTGTTGCACCCTCTACAACCACTGTGATTATTATTATTTGACCCTGCTGGTCATCTATGAACATTTGAACATCTTGGCCATGTTCTGTTATAATCTCCACCCGGCACAGCCAGAAGAGGACTGGCCACCCCTCATAGCCTGGTTCCTCTCTAGGTTTCTTCCTAGGTTCTGGCCTTTCTCGGTTTTTCCTAGCCACCGTGCTTCTACACCTGCATTGCTTGCTGTTTGGAGTTTTAGGCTAGGTTTCTGTATAGCACTTTGTGACATCAGCTGATGTAAGGGCTTTATAAATATATTTGATTGATAAGGCAATAATTCTCCTGTATAGTATGAGTACAGCAACTGTAATTAGATAGAGTTAATGTTGCTACTTAGCTTTTCAGCTGGTGGAGGTCCTGTAGAACCATGTCAAGATAAAGCGTCAGCGTGAAAAAGTTGAATGAAAAAAGTTGAGCGAGGAAAAAACAAAAAAACTCATCTGCATTTAAGATGAGAAAAAATAAGACCCGCACACTGCTCTTAACTGCTCTTGCTAGTTTCGATGCTCTTGCTAGTTTTGCTGCTCTTGCTAGTATCCCTGCTCTTGCTGTTATCGCTGCTCTTGCTAGTATCGCTGCTCTTGCCAGTATCGCTGCTCTTGCTAGTATCGCTGCTCTTGCTAGTATCGCTGCTCTTGCTAGTATCGCTAGTATCGCTGCTCTTGCTAGTATCGCTAGTATCGCTGCTCTTGCTAGTATCGCTAGTATCGCTACTCTTGCTAGTATATCTGCTCTTGCTAGTATCGCTGCTCTTTATTAAGCTTTACTTATCTGCCTCAAGGCCTTCGTCAGAGCTTTAAGTGTTCACAACCTGCACCCCATGTAGACACTGCTCCATCCATATCTACTCAATGCATCCAATGGGGTTGGAGTTGAGAGAAAATAACCAAGTGCTACCAAATATAACAATGTGCCTTTCATAAGTATTCTAATAAAGTGTGTGCATGAAACGTATTTAAACAAGACTGTAAAAACACAATGAGGACATCAACCTATCAAGTACGTTTCCGTAAATCATTGGGTACAGTGCAGGAAAAACCACCAAATTAGTTAATGTTCACATTTACTACATAACATGCTTGGGCATCTCATCATTAAGACCTTTAGGGAATAATGTCTGGAGGGTGAAAATCCCAAAACATTCTGTTTTGCTCAGAGTATTATTCATATCACCTCCACTGTCTGATATCTTAACTTTCTCTATGCCACAAAATCTGAAGGTAGAAATGTCATGTTTTAGGTCATTAAAATATACTGCGACTGGATAATCCCTGTCCTTTCTCCTGATGTAATTTTTATGTCTCAGTCTTATCTAAGGGCCTCTCTTTTGTACCTGCATGTACAAACAAACCATTTGATACGAAAGTAGATCTGTTTAAATTATTTTGCAAATTTAAACACGTGTTTTGTCAAAACATTGTTTCTGGCCTAGAACCCAACAAAGAACTATTACCCATGTTAAACCCGAAAGTGAATTCTATGCTATGGTTAACAACTCCTCGATGTTGTCATTTTTTTATTCAACCTTTATTTAACTAGGCAAGTCAGTTAAGAACAAATTCTTATTTACAATGATGGCCTACCTAATTTAAATATAGGACAAAACACACATCTCGACAAGAGAGACACCCCAACACTACATAAAGAGAGACACCCCAACACTACATAAAGAGAGACACCCCAACACTACATAAAGAGAGACACCCCAACACTACATAAAGAGAGACACCCCAACACTACATAAAGAGAGACCTAAGACAACAACATAGCAAGGCAGCAACACAACATGACAACAACATGGTAGCAACACAACATGGCAGCAGCACAACATGGTAGCAGCACAAAACATGGTACAAACATTGTTGGGCACAGACAACAGCACAAAAGGCAAGAAGGTAGAGACAACAATACATCACGCAAAGCAGCCACAACTGTCAGTAAGAGTGTCCATGATTGAGTCTTTGAATGAAGAGATTGAGATAAAACTGTCCAGTTTGAGTGTTTGTTGCAGTTCGTTCCAGTCGCTAGCTGCAGCGAACTGAAAAGAGGAGCGACCCAGGGATGTGTGTGCTTTGGGGACCAGAATGTGACTGGCAGAACGGGTGTTGTATGTGGAGGATGAGGGCTGCAGTAGATATCTCAGATAGGGGGGAGTGAGGCCTAAGAGGGTTTTATAAATAAGCATCAACCAGTGGGTCTAGTGACGAGTATACAGAGATTACAGAGGAGTATAGAGTGCAGTAATGTGTCCATCAAGGAGCATTGGTGGCAAATCTGATGGCCGAATGGCAAAGAACATCTAGCCGCTAGAGAGCACCCTTACCTGCCAATCTATAAATTACGTCTCGGTAATCTAGCAAGGGTAGGATGGTCATCTGAATCAGGGTTAGTTTGGCAGCTGGGGTGAAAGAGGAGTGATTACGATAGAGGAAACCAAGTCTAGATTTAATTTTAGCCTGCAGCTTTGATATGTGCTGTGAGAAGGACAGTGTACCGTCTAGCCATACTCCCAAGTACTTGTATGAGGTGACTACCTCAAGCTTTAAACCCTCAGAGGTAGTAATCACACCTGTGGGGAGAGGGGCATTCTTCTTATCAAACCACATGACCTTTGTTTTGGAGGTGTTCAGAACAAGGTTAACTTCTTAGGGAGCGGCTCCCGAGGTGACGGTTTTGGAGAGTCTGGCGTGCCCAAAGTAAAATGCCTCCCACTCAAGCCCAGAAAATAGGATATGCACATAATTAGTACTATTGGATAGGAAACAGTCTGATGTTTCTAAGAGTGTTCAAATATTGTCTGTGAGTATAACAGAACTGATATAACAGGCAAAAACCCGAGGAATTTCTGTCCTGGAAAAAGTGGTTTTGACACATTCCCTCATTTTGAACCCCTCCCTATTGAAAACCACCATATATAGGAGTAAGATTGCAGTACCTATTGATTCCACTGGATGTCAACAGTCTCTAGACAGTGTTTGATGATGTTTAGTTGCTCTGGATGGTAATAGAAGAAGAATTTCGAAGTGGTCATCGGATGTAAACAGAAGAGGAAGTGCGTTCACGGGCTCGAGCGCGCTGTGGTTTTTTCCTTTCCTATCGTCCAGTTTATAATCCGGTTGAAATATTATAGTAAATATACATAAAAGTGTTCCTAAGGATACATTATCAATGATGTTTGATTGTTCTTGGACAAGTGTATAGGTATAAGTTGAACGAGTTCTCTTCACGGTTCAATGGGCGAGTGGACGCTGTATTTTATGAACATAATGCGCCAACCAAACAGAGATTTATGGATATAATAAATGACTTTTTCTAACAAAAGAACCATTGAATGTCTTCGTTGGACACTTGGGATGACCTCAGCAGAAGTTCTTCAAAAGGTAATTGATTTGTTTTCGCTGTGAAATGTGTTTTGTGTGAACCGCGATGGTTTAAGAATTTATGCTAATGGGAAAATATTGGAGGTGCTACCCTCAAACAATCAAATGTTGTGCTTTCGCCGTAAAGCCTTTTTGAAATCTGACAACGCTGTGACATTGCCAAGAAGCAGAGCTTTTGATGACTATGCAACACTTGTATTTCACCGGGTAGTGTCGGTAGTGTAGTGTCGGGCTCCCTAAGTAGTTAAGGGCAGAGAAAGCTTGCTGGACACTAAGAAAGCTTTGTTGTAGAGTGTTTAACACAAAATACAGGGAGGGGCCAGCTGAGTACAAGACTGTATCATCTGCATTTAAATGGATGAAAGAGCTTCCTACTGCCTGAGCTATGTTTTTGATGTAAATTGAGAAGAGCGTGGGGCCTAGGATCGAGCCTTGGGGTACTCCTTGGTGACAGGCAGTGGCTGAGACAACAGATGTTCTGACTTTATACACTGCACTCTTTGAGAGAGGTAGTTAGCAAACCAGGCCAAAGACCCCTCATCTGTTGTCTCAGCCACTGCCTGTCACCAAGGAGTCTACTCTGGTCAGACAGACAAGATGGCGACCGGCAAGTTCGGTCAGACAGACAATATGGCGACCGGCAAGTTCGGCATGGTGGCAGCACTTTTACTTTATGTGTTTGTTTTAAATGTTACTGGAAATAATTGCATCTGCTATTTGGATGAAAGAATAGTAAATTCTCAGCAACTTCTCAGTCATGCAAACTCTTTTGATAGCATCCAGCACTTCAGATTTGAAAGAAATGTCGTATACCAAACTTTCATAGCAACTTGGCTCAAACCAAAACAATCATTGAAATCCAGTCTGAAATCGCAAATTAATGGTGGAGATCTTATAATAACTCTATGCCTTCTCTTATCGGGTGATATCCATCAATGCCCTCACTTTATCACGAACCCCATCAAACGGCCTATGCACCCATGCTCCTCTTGCATGGGTCAATGAAGCTTACTGTTGCTGTCGGTGTGCTGTACCTGCGGGGTGTGTGAGCATTGAAGGTGGAGTGGGACCAGAGGACTTACCGAGGGTGGAGAGTGCACCGGAGGAGGGGGGGTCCACAGCAGAGAAGAGGCCACCAGAGGCGAGTGACGGGGGACACGGTGGTGAGGACGATGGAGTAGCACCTGGGGAGGGGTGCTCCATGGCGGCAGAGAGGCCACCGGAGGCAGTGCAGTGGGAAGATGGCAGCGCGGTGGGAGGCGAGTTACAAGTGGATCGGGAATTCAATGAGGCCTTTGGGAAGAAGGGCTTACATTTTGTGCACTTAAACGTCCGAAGCCTACTACAGAAGATCGATGAGATACGCCTGTTGGTTTGCAAATCAGAGGTGGGTGTCTCATGTTTTACTGAGACATGGTTGGATTCATCTGTTTGTGACTCAGAAATTGAGATAGGTAATTACTCTGTTGTCAGGAAGGATCGGAATCGGAACGGTGGGGGGATATGTGCGCTTATAAGATCAGACATTGCTTTTAACGTCAGATCGGATTTAAGCGCTGATCTGGAGACTGTCTGGCTGGATATCTGCCTTCCCAAAACCAAGACAATTTTGTTGGGGCTGTGTTATAGGCCGCCCAAGCAGATTGCATTCTATGAAGGTCTTGAAATTGTGTTGTCAAACTGTAATGATTCCCCGTTGAAGGAAATAATTATGTTAGGGGATTTCAATACTGATGTCTGCAAAACGAATAGCCCAATCCACAATGTATTTATGCACTTTTGTAGATCACTTGCTCTGACCCAAATGATAAAAGATCCCACCAGGGTATGTGAAACAGTGCAAAGTACGATTGACTTAATATTGGTGTCTGATAAATCTAAAATATCGCAGAGTGGAGTAATAGCATTTGGAATCAGTGATCATTTTATTACATTTTGCACAAGGAGGATTTTTAAAGATATATTTAAGTGTCACAAAACCGTTAGAATCAGAGGACACAAAAAATACTGTGTTGAAAAGTTTAGGGAGGAAGTGGGTAAAATTGACTGGTCACCTGTGCTGGATAGTGTAGGGGTAGACAGTGCCTGG
>QNTS01005912.1:14766-30877 GCA_003317085.1 Hucho hucho
TAATAATAATAATAATAAATGTATGTCTCCTACTACTACTAATAACAATAATAATAATACATGTATGACTACTACTACTACTAATAATAATAAAAATAATAATACATGTATGACTGCTAATACTAAAAATAAATGTATGACTACTACTACTACTACCAATAATAATAACAATAATAATAATAATACATGTATGACTACTACTACTAATAATAATAATAATAATAACAACATGTATGACTACTACTACTAATAATAATAATAACATGTATGACTACTACTTCTACTAATAATAATAATACATGTTTGATTACTACTACTACTAATAGCAATAATAAAAATAATAATAATAATACATGTATGACTACTACTACTACTAATAATAATAATACATGTATGACTCCTACTACTACTAATAATAATAATAATACATGTATGACTACTACTACTAATAATAATAATAATAAAAATAATAATACCTGTATGACTACTACTACTACTACTACTAATAATAATAATAATAAATAATAATACATGTATGACTCCTACTACTACTAATAACAATAACAATAATAATACATTCATGAGTACTACTACTAATAATAATAATAATAAAAATAATAATACATGTATGACTCCTACTACTACTACTACTACTACTAATAATAATAATAATAATAATAATAATACATGTATGACTACTACTACTACTAATACTAATAAAAATAACAATACATGTATGACTACTACTACTAATAATAATAAAAATAATAATACATGTATGACTCCTACTACTACTGCTACTACTACTAATAATAATAATAATAATACATGTATGACTCATACTACTACTACTACTACTACTACTACTACTAACAGTAATAATAATAATAAATAATAATAATAATACATGTATGACTACTACTACTACTACTACTAATAATAATAATAATAAAAATAACACATGTATGACTACTACTACTACTAATAATAATAAAAATAATAATAACACATGTATGACTACTACTACAACTAATAATAATAATAAATTAAAAAAAATAAAAAAAAGTGAGAGCTGTGGTGGATTGGCCCCAGCGTACGTCTAGAGTGCAGCTGCAACGTTTCCTGGGATTTGCCAACTTCTATCGCCACTTTATCCAGGGTTACAGCACCCTGGCCTTCCCCCTGTCTGCCCTCACAAGGTTCCGTTCACATGGTCCCCAGCTGATGACCGGGCGTTCCGGGACCTCAAGCACCGCTTCACCACTGCTCCCATATTGGTTCATCCTGATCCGTCCCGTCAGTTCGTGGTGGAGGCCGATGCTTCGGATGTCGGAGTGGGGGCTGTCCTGTCCCAGCGTTCTGCCCTGGACCTCAAGTTATATCCCTGCGCCTTATTCTCTTATCGGCTGAATGCCACGGAGAGGAACTACGATGTGGGGAATCGTGAGCTTCTCATGGTGAAGATGACATTGGAGGAGAGGAGACACTGGTTGGAGGGGCCGAACATCCGTTCATTGTGTGGACGGACCACAAGAACCTGGAATATCTCCGCACGGCCAAGCCTCTCAATTCCAGGCAAGCTAGGTGGGCCCTGCTTTTCACCCAGAACTTCTTAGGGCTAGGGGGGATGCTAGCGTCCCACCTTGACAACATCCGGCGAAATTGCAGAGCGCCAAATTATAAATACATAATAAGTAATATTAAACATTCATGAAAATACAAGTGTCCTACACGATTCTTTAGCTTAGAATCTTGGTAATCTAACCACTTTGTCAGATTTACAATAGGCTTTACGGCGAAAGTATAGCATTTGATCGTCTGAGGACAGCGCCCCGCTGCATTCAGCATTAACATATTTTCCAAAGCAGCACTGGCGACACAAAAACCGATATAGCGATAAAAATAATCATGTACCTTTGAAGATCTTCATCTTTTTGCAATCCGAAGGGTCAAAGGGACAAAATGAATGCTCGTTTTGTTCGATAAAGTCTCTCTTTATATCCAAAAGACTCTGTTTGGTTGGCGCGTTTTGTTCAGTAATCCACAGCTCAAATGGCGTTCAAAGCATGCAGACAATACATCCTAATAGTACCGGTAAAGTTCGTCAAAACAAACCAAACAATGTTTTTAATTAATCCTCAGGTTGTCCAATGTCTATATTATCGATAATATTTCAAACGGACAATAACGTTATCAATACAAAGGAAAAAGAACGGAGGGCGCGCTCACAGTTGCGCACGCAAAAAGGAGTTCACGTGAAAATTGACCACTTCCCAAAACTGCTTTTTCCTTGTCGTTTTTCAAGATACAAGCCTGAAACCGTGTCTAAAGACTGTTGACATCTAGTGGAAGCCATAGGAACTGCAATCTGGGAGCTATTCCACTATATAACCAATAGGCCTTCAATTGAAAACTGGTCACCTGAAAAAATCCCACTTCCTGGATGGATTTTGCTCGGGTTTTCGCCTGCCATATCAGTTCTGTTATACTCACAGACATTATTTTAACAGTTTTAGAAACTTCAGAGTGTTTATGCATATCATAGCTTCTGGGCTTGAGTAACAGGCAGTTTACTTTGGGCATGTTTTTCATCCGAAAAGACTGACATTTCCTCTGTTTGATAGGCTTCCTATTGAAATCCATGTATAATAGCTCCCAGATCCACTAGATGTCAACAGTCTTTAGACAGTTTAAAGGCTATATCATTGAATAGAACCGAAAGGAAGAAGAAATAGTGAAGGCACCACAGATGTCAATAACTTTTCCTGGGCACGAGACCGTGAGCGCACCCCTCTTTATTTTCCTTTTATATCGTTTAGGATGTCATCCGAGTGAAATATAATCGTTAATATTCATAAAAGCATACCGAAGGATGCATTATAAATGATGTTTGATTTGTTTGGGCAAAGTTGATAGGTATAATTTGACCGCTTTCTCTTCACTGTACAACGGGCGACTCGACGGTGGATTTTCTGAACATAACGCACCAACCAAACGGAGATTTATGGATATAATAAATGACTTTTTCTAACAAAAGATGTCTTGGATGTCTTACTTGGACACTTGGGATGCCCTCAGCAGAAGTTCTTCGAAAGGTAAGTGATTTATTTTAGCTCTTATATGGGTTTTGTGAGACCCGCGCTGGTTATGAATTTATGCTAATGCATAAATATGAGAGGTGCTATCCTCAAACAATCAAATGTTGTGCTTTCGCCGTAAAGCCTTTTTGAAATCTGACAATGCTGTGATATTGCCAAGAATCAGAGCTTTTGATGACTATGCAACACTTGTATATTGATGAATGTTTAATAATTAAACTTTTGAATTTTGAATTTGGCGCCTTACATTTCACCGGGTAGTGTCGGGAACGGGGCGCTAGCGCCCCAATGATCCCTAAGTGGTTTTAAAGTGGCTAGTGATACATTTATTTCATCCAAATTTTAATTATTAAAGTGGCTAGAGATCTGAGTCGATGGCCGAACAGCATAGGCAAGATTCAGTAGATGGTTTAGAGTACAGTGTATACATATGATATGAGTAATGTCGGAAATGTAAACATTATATAAAAAATTGTTTAAAGTGGCTAGTGATACATTTGTTACATCCAATCCTATTATTTAAAGTGGCTAGAGATTTAAGTCAGTATGTTGGCAGCAGCCACTCAATGTTAGTGGTGGCTGTTAAACAGTCTGATGGCCTTAAGATAGAAGCTGTTTTTCAGTCTCTCGGTCCCAGCTTTGATGCACCTGTACTGACCTCGCCTTCTGGATGAATGCAGGGTGAACAGGCAGTGGCTCGGGTGGTTGTTGTCCTTGATGATCTTTTTGGCCTTCCTGTGACATCGGGTGGTGTAAGTGTCCTGGAGGGCAGGTAGTTTACCCCCGGTGATGCGTTGTGAAGTCCTCACTACCCTCTGGAGAGCCTTGTGGTTGTGGGCGGAGCAATTGCCATACCAGGTGGTGATACAGCCCGACAGGATGCTCTCGATTGTGCATCTGTAGAAGTTTGTGAGTGATTTTGGTGACAAGCTGAATTTCTTCAGCCTCCTGAGGTTGAAGAGGCGCTGTTACGCCTTCTTCACCACGCTGTCTGTGTGGGTGGACCATTTCAGTTTGTCCGTGATGTGTACGCCGAGGAACTTAAAACTTTCCACCTTCTCCACTACTGTCCCGTCGATGTGGATTGGTGGGTGCTCCCTCTGCTGTTTCCTGAAGTCCACGATCATCTCCTTTGTTTTGTTGACGTTGAGTGAGTGATTATTCTTCTGACACTACACTCCGAGGGCCCTCACCTCCTTCCTGTAGGCCGTCTCGTTGTTGTTGGTAATCAAGCCTACCACTGTAGTGTCGTCAGCAAAATTGATGATTGAGTTGGAGGAGTGCTTGGCCACGCAGTCATGGGTAAACAGGGTGTACAGGAGAGGGCTGAGAACGCACCCTTGTGGGGCCCCAGTGTTGAGGATCAGCGGGGTGGAGATGTTGTTTCCTACCCTCACCACCTGGGGCCGGCCCGTCAGGAAGTCCAGGACCCAGTTGCACAGGGCTGGGTCGAGACCTAGGGTCTCGAGCTTAATGACGAGCTTGGAGGGTACTATGGTGTTAAATGCTGAGCTGTAGTCGATGAACAGCATTCTTACATAGGTATTCCTCTTGTCCAGATGGGTTAGGACAGTATGCAGTGTGATTGTGTCGTCTGTGGACCTATTGGGACGGTAAGCAAATTGGAGTGGGTCCAGGGTGTCTGGCAGGATGGTGGTGATATGATCCTTGACAAGTCTCTCAAAGCACTTCATGATGACGGAAGTGAGTGCTACGGAGCGATAGTCATTTAGCTCAGTTACCTTAGCTTTCTTGGGAACAGGAACAATGGTGGCCCTCNAGCAAAGAAGTTGTTTAGTTTGTCTGGGAGCAGGACGTCGTGGTTCGCGACGGGGCTGGTTTTCTTTTTGTAGTCCGTGATTGACTGTAGACCCTGCCACATTCCTCTCGTGTCTGAGCCGTTGAATTGTGACTCTACTTTGTCTCTATATTGATGCTTAGCTTGTTTGATTGCCTTGCTGTCACGTCCAGGCCAGAGTTTAGGCTGGCGTGTGTTTGTTTCATTTTGGTGTAGGGTTATTTTGATTCTAGTTTGTCTATTTCTATGTTGGGGTAATGGTTCCCAATTAGAGGCAGCTGTGTGTCGTTGTCTCTAATTGGGAACCATATATATGTTTGGGGTTTTCGTATAGGTTTTGTGGGTTATTGTTTGTACATAGCTTGTTTAGTTTACATGTTATGTTCAGCTTCACGATCTTCGTTACGTTCGTTTTGTTACTTTTGTCCCAGTTACGTTCTAAATAAACATGTATACTGGATACCTCGCTGCGCCTTGGTCTGTCCCTTTCGAAGATCGTGACACTTGCGGAGGGAATAGCTACACTGTTTGTATTCAGTCATGTTTCCGGTCGCCTTACCCTGGTTAAAAGCAGTGGTTCGCACTTTCAGTTTTGCACGAATGCTGCCATTAATCCACGGTTTCTGGTTGGGGAAGGTTTTAATAGTTGCTATGGGTACAACATCACCGATGTACTTGCTAATAAACTCGCTCACCGAATCAGCATATACATTAATGTTGTTGTCTGATGCTATCTGGAACATATCCCAGTCCACGTGCTCGAAGCAATCTTGCAGCGTGGAATCAGAATGGTCAGTCCAGCGTTGAACAGACCTGAGAACGGGCGTTTCGTGTTTCAGTTTCTGTCTGTAGGCTGGGAGCAACAAAATGGAGTCATAGTCAGACTTGCCGAAAGGAGGGCGGAGAATAGCCTTGTATGCATCACGGAAATTAGAATAACAATGATCCAGGATTTTACCAGCCTGGGTGGCACATTCGATATGCTGATAAAATTTAGGGAGCCTTGTTTTCAGATTATCATTAAAGTCCCCAGCCACAATAAATGCAGCCTCGGGATATGTGGTTTCCAGTTTACATAGAGTCCAATGGATTTCTTTCAGTGCTTTCGATGTGTCAGCTTGAGGGGGGATATACACGGCTGTGATTATAATCGAGGTGAATTCTCTTGGTAGATAATGCGGTCTGCATTTGATTGTGAGGAATTACATGTCAGGTGAACAAAAGGACTTGAGTTCCTGTATGTTGTTATGATCACACCACGACTCGTTAATCTTAAGACACACACCCCCGCCCTTCTTCTTACCAGATAGATGTTTGTTTCTGTCGGCGCGATGCGTGGAGAAACCATGTGGCTGTACCGACTCTGATAACGTGTCCTGAGTGAGCCATGTTTCCGTGAAGCAAAGAACGTTGCAGTCGCCGATGTCTCTCTGGAAGGCAACTCTTGCTTGTATTTCGCCTACCTTGTTGTCCAGAGACTGGACATTAGCAAGTAAAATACTCGGGCGAGGTGCGCGATGTGCCCGTCTACGTAGCCTGACCAGAAGACCGCCGCGTTTCCCCCTTCTCCTGCGCCGCAGTTGTTTTGAGTCGCCGGCTGGGATCCAGTCTATTGTCCTGGTTGGTGGACCAAACAGTGGATCCGCTTCGGGAAAGTCGTATTCCTGGTCGTAATGTTGGTAAGTTGACGTTGCTCTTATATCCAATAGTTCCTCCCGGTTGTATGTAATAAAACTTTATATTTCCCGGGGTAACAATGTAAGAAGTAATACATAAAAAAACAAAATACTGCATAGCTTCCTGAGAACGTGAAGCGAGGCGGCCATCTCTGTCGGCGCCAGAAGTTAGCCTGTGAGGCGCAGCGTTCCCAGCCGAACCTCGTGGGTGGGGGCCAGATAACCGGATGTTTGTGCCTGACGCTGTCCGCTCATCAGTCCTGGAGTGGGCCCATTCCTCCAGGTTTGCCTGCCACCTGGGCTCCCGTCGGACACTGGCCTTTGTGCAGCAACGCTTTTGGTGGCCTACCATGGTCTCCGCGTTTGTCGCCGCCTACACGGTCTGTGCGCAGATCAAGACTGCTCGGCAAGCTCCGGCTGGTCTTCTTCAACCACTGCCTGTCCCTCATCGTCTCTGGTCTCACATATCCCTGCACTTCGTCACGGGTCTTCCCCAGTCTGATGGCAACACCGCCATCCTGACAGTACTGGACCGGTTCACGCCCTGTAGGCCTGACATCTGTACATATGAAATGTTTTGAAAAAATTCTTCAAAAACAAATTCTTTCTGGTTTCTCATCCCAATTAGATCCAAACCAATTCGCCTACCGTGCCTCCTGAGGTGCTGATGATGAGTTACTGGTCATGCTGAACAATATCTTCATTTAGAAAAAGCAAATAGCCTAGTGAAAATTGTATTCATTGACTTCAGTAGCGCATTTAACACCATCCAACCCCACCTTCTGTTAGATAAACTGTTGAATTTGGGTGTCAACTCTACTGATCAAGTGGATTAATAGTTTCCTTGTGAACCGTACTCAACAAATGAAGTTTAACTCCACCATCTCTACATCTAGAACAGTGAATATGGGAGCACCTCAAGGGTGGCATACTTTCACCGATACTGTACACACTGTACACAAATGATTGTCAAGCCTCTGACATGCAGATGACACTGGTGTTGTGGGTTTCCTCCACCCAGACCAAGCCTTTCTTCAAGGTTTTGACAGAGAAACAGCAAAATTCGTCCAGTGGTGCGCAGATAACGTTCTTGAAATAAGAAAACAAAAGAGATGGAAATTGATTTCAGAAGCAACAAAACTCCACTACCCCCTACAAAGTTTAATGGAGAATCAGTTGATAGTGACCATATATAAATACCTGGGAATCGAAATAGACAAACTGAAATTCAATGAGTGTGCTCTTGCAAAGATAAATAAATTGCAACAGAGAATGTTTTTTTAAGCAAACTGAACAATTTGAATGTTGACCGCCATATCTTACAAATGTTCTATAAATCTGTCCTGCAGAGTGTGCTGTCCTTTGGTCTGATATGCGTGTTTGGAAACATGCGAGAGCAAGACTACGTCAAGCTTCAGTGCTTGATTAAGACGGCGGGAAGGATAATTGGTATAGATCTCGAATCAGCCTGTACACAAAACTCATCCTCCTAAAACTTGAAAATATTTTGCAGGACAGTACTCATCCCCTTCACTCAAAACTCAGCCACAGCAGCAGCCAGACAAGGGGAAAGAGACTTCAAAATAAATTCAAAACAGATCGATATGGGGACTCTTTTATTCCAACAGCCATTAGGCTGTAAAATAGAGCATATTGCACTTTCATTTTAAATGTGTAGCTATAGCACTTTTAATTAATTATATTGTGTAGTTTCTGTGTTTTCATGTTTTATGTATCGTTTTTAAGCACATTACCAAATTAATTTCCCCCTGGTGGGAGAATAATGTTGATCCTCCTCTTCCTCCTCCCACTACCACTACCACTACCACTACCACTACCACCACCACTACCACCACCACTACCATCACCACCAGTGGCAAACAGTGACTATTGGAGCTAGGCCCTCAGTTGCAGAAAAAAATCTGACGTCATACATATAGATAGAGAACTCGGATGCCTGTGTATACGGAGCATGACTTGAGACCTTTCTTTTGCAGACCTATGTAGGAGAAGCAATTCTTTGATGACAGAGTCAAACGGTCCTAAGCCACGCCTCGGCTGTGGCTCACAGAAGCAGCACACTCACACAACGGTTGCAAATATCGATAGCAGGAACCACGTTAGAAGAAAATACGGTTGCGTCTTTTCAAAGAAACATTTGCCAAAACAAACATTCACTCAAATAGTGGCAGAATAAATTAACCCACTAAGCCGTCATTGAAAATAAGAATTTGTTCTTAACTGGCCTGCCTATTTAAATAAAGGTAAAATAAATAAAATAAACATTTAAAAACGAAGTCCACTCTCCTGTCCTTCTTTATGAAATGGGCAATGGCATGTTCATATAGCTTGTCTTTTGATTATAATTCCAAAATAAAAACCAGGACTGACAGTCGGGCCTGTCCAGTGGTGTTCCTGACAGTCGGGCCTGTGCAGTGGTGTTTCTGACACTCGGGCCGGTCCAGTGGTGTTCCTGACAGTCGGGCCTGTCCAGTGGTGTTCCTGGAATATGTCTTGATCCTTTTTAGTGCAGAAAATGCTATTTCTACTGATGCAGTGGACACTAAAATGGTCAAAACTAGACAGTTAAGCAGATGCAATTGGTGCATACTATCAATTAGTCTCTTCTGCTGGAGAAAGTGGAGCAGATCAGCCGGGCTCTTACCCTCGAAGTCAGACATTGAGTACATAATGGTGAGTTCTGTTTAAGCCGCGGCAAATCAAAATTAGGGCCATAGCTTTCCTCGAGACTTGAGAACACAGCGTTTGGAAAGTATGGCGTTTCCCTATATATTGGTAACTTTTGTGGGTCAAGGAGGGCAAGGAACATGAGCTTTTCATGGTCATTGAACCTGTTTCTTAGCTGAGTGACAATGTTTTCGATGATCGCACTGTGTAGTTGTTGGTACTGCCCGCGAACGTCTCCTTGCATATGTGTCCTGCGCTGCCTTGGAACTCCGGTCTCACTCACAGTGTCCTCATAGATGGAATCAAATTTTCCTGTTTCCCTCTCTGCGGTGTTGCAGAAGTCATCCACCGTGGACAAGCAGAACTGCATGTCAAACTCCCTGTTCTGCAATATTCCAAACAACCCGTCGGAGTATGCAAATATGGAGTAGAACGCGAATAGCAGGAAGCAGAACTCGAAGCTTGTCAGGGGCATCATGTATCCATCTGCACTGTGAACTGTGTTTTCATCAAATTCATTGTGATGGTCCATTATGTATTCAAAGAGTTCAATGAATTCTGCCTTCTTTGCATACACAGTTCCATCTTGTTGGCGCCCCTCTGGGTAGTCTTCGCTGGCATATTTCATCCAGTAGTTTTGTTTGTTTGACAGATCTTAAGAAAAATGCTGCTAGGCCACCAAGATGAGAGAAAAAATATTGTATTCTTTTAGTTTACCAGCACCTTATGACATCACCAGATAAAGAGTGTGTGCATAGCAATGAATGAACAGAGCTTGCGGGATAGTTTCTTTCACCTTGGCTTGTACGTTTATACCAGAGGCCATGACTGCGGCTCCATCGTAACACTGTGCCACAACTTTGGCCGTGCATTCACACTCCTCTAAAAAGCTGATAATTTGGGCAGCAACCACTTCTGCACGTTTTTCCTGTTACATCCTCAAATTTGAAAAAACTTTCCTTCACACCACCATCGGTAGTGTAACGCAACACATAAGACATTTGGGCTTCTTTGTTGATGTCTGTCGTCTCGTCAACCATGATGGTTACAAAGGGGTTTTTCTTCAATTCTTCCTTCATGACATCTGTCATTACATTCACGACTGCGTGTATCAGGTCATTTTGGATTTTGCTGCAAGTGCCTGTGAACACTGTAGCCGTAGCCAAATGGCAGTTTAACATGCTGCCGTACAAGAAATCCAGTATTTCCAAGACGTTTCCCTTATTAGCTGATTCCTTATCCTCATCATGTCCTCTGAAGGCTAATTCTTGCTTGCCTAAAAACACAACCGTATGAATAAGGCGCTTTAGAATCTCCCTGTTGTGCCTGACTTCATCATTGTGAGCAAGTGTCTCATTGCACCGCTGCTTGTTGAGAAGAAGGTCTACTCTTGTTTCCCCAAATGTTTTTAAACTCACTGTAGCTCGCAGGTGTGAAGTTGAGTTTTGGAGTCGAAGTGCTGACTTTGTCAAACAGGCTAAATCTTTGAAACCAGTTGTCCAGGTTGAGCTACAGTGCTGAAGAGTAGGCAATTCCAACAGTAAAGCTTTTTGTCAGCTCACAGCCGGTTATCCACGGATAGCGCTCATAATTCTTAACTTGAAAATGCCTTTCAAAACTCTTTCCTCGTTGCACCAAATCAGGCAATGTCCTCGATTACTCTCTCTGCAGTTGCCATCTCCATCATTACATAAACTCACTGCAAAAAGCTAACCAGCTAGCTAGGCTCAAGCGTGTGAAAACAAGATAAGGCTCGCTATTGGCTCTGAATTAGTGACGTATACTTAGCATCATACAATTGTCCCACCTATTACAAGACAATTTGGGATTGGTTGATTCAACTGTCATTCCAAAATGCTGCTCTAATTGAAGTCAATGTCAATGACATTGGCTGGTGCCTTCTATTCAAAGCCTGAGGGCCTAACCAATGAGCGTTGAGTCCAGCTAGATTATTTCTACCAAGAGACTACCAAAGAAAAATTCAGATTGGATATTTTTTTCTCTTGGATATTAACCCTTCTTTTTCCAACACAAACTGAAGAAATTCAATAGGAAGATCATTACAATTAAGGCAAAAAAATATTAAATCAATGAAAACAAAATTATAATATATAAAAAGTATATACAGATTTGTATCTATCCTTAGGCCCTCTCTGAGGGCGTAGAGGGCCCTGACGGTTCCCCACTGACTACTACTGGGTAATTGTACAGTCACTACTACATGTATGCCAACGACTACTAATACTACTACCTACTACTACTGGGTAGTACTACAGTCACTACTACTACTACTACTACTACTACTGGGTAGTACTACAGTCACTACTACTACTATGTAGTACTACAGTCACTACTATTACTTATACTCTCACTATTTATTCTTACTGAGACAGGGATAGGGTGACAGTGTGGGAGAGTAAAATCAATTACAAACAGTTACTCAGTGTACTGTACTGTCAAGGTTTCCTAGCAACGCCAAATCTCTGAAAGTTACAAACCCTCCTCCTCACAATTCAAGCAAAGTCAATCATCTGTGAAAAAAAGATCTAGTAAAAATGTCATCATCTCAGCTCTATTTACAAAATCTAGCCTTTCTGAGATACAGCTTTGTCTTTGGCCTCCCATTGGACAGACCCATGTGTCCATCACTGACTAACCTTTCTCATAGGCCCACATGAGGCAGGTCTGCTCCTCCTTCTCCCCACTGGACCGGCTGGGGTCACAGGCTACCAGGTTCATGTCAGCCCCACTGTCCAATAGGAACTGGACCAGACGTATGTGGCCGTGGAAACATGCACTGTGCAGACCTACAGAGATAGTGACAGGGTTCAAAGGTTATTAGCCTAAGCAGTCAGATCAACTGCTCTTCTCCCATTCATATGGACTTTATTTGTGTTAAAGTCCTTACCAATTGTCAAAGTCGTTTTTTATGTATGACTATTGCTGCAAAACTAATTTTAGTTGGAACTAGAACTTATTGAGTGCTCTCGGCTGGTTTAGATGTTTTTTGTAGGGCCAAGAGTTTTTCCTCTTCAGTTCTGGTCAACAAAAACTCCTGGCCTCAGTCTTACTTCATCATTAGGGTCAGGATATTGTTCTGATCGTGTGACCTGGCCAGGGAAAACCTCCTGGCCCTAGATTAGGTAACGAGGAGACATAGCCACCTGTGTGTCCGTCTCGGCCCTGATGGTTGATGCTCATGGCGTTCTGACCGAGCAGGAACTTGACCATCTCCAGACTCTTCCCATAGGTGCAGGCACTGTGGAGAGAGGTAGACACTGCTGTTACCTTGGACCAGTACAGACGAAGAAGGTAAC
This sequence comes from Hucho hucho, assembly GCA_003317085.1. NCBI lineage: Eukaryota > Metazoa > Chordata > Actinopteri > Salmoniformes > Salmonidae > Hucho > Hucho hucho. Next base: position 27,344 of record QNTS01005912.1, read on the forward strand.
TCATAGGGGTACACTAGGGTTATTACCTGTGAAAGGCGGTCTCACTAAATATGTTCTCCTTGGACAGACTCTCTGTGCCTGACAGCTGCACTATCTCCTTCACCACCTCAAACTTGCCATTGTAGCAGGCCCTGTGGAACACAGGGGCAATGAGTTGCAGATACAGCTAGACACATAAGGAGATCATAGTAGCTTTTATCAGTCTCAGTGAATAAGACCAGGGGCCATATGTATCAAATCAAATCACACTTTATTTCTCACATGCTTTGTAAATAACAGGTGTAGAGTAACAGTGAAATGCTTACTTACAGGCCCTTCCCAGCAATGCAGAGAGAAAAATATAAAAAAAATAATAACATAAGGAATAAATACACAATGAGTAACGATAACTTTGCTATATACACGGGGAACCAGTACCGAGTCGATGTGCAGGGGTATGAGGTAGATATGGGCAGGGGTAAAGTGACTAAGCAACAAGATAGATCATTAACAGTAGCAGCAGTGTATGTGATGAGTCAAAGGGGGGAGGGGGGGGGGGGCAGATTCTAGATCAGCACTCCAACTCTGAGACACTTGATTCATACAGCCCCATTAGAGTCCAATCTACTGCTGCACTACTGTATCATTAGTTAACTCACAGGTGGAGAGGGGTGTCTCCGTAGATGTTGACGGAGTGAGGCTGCAGCTCAAAGTTGCCCTGCAACAGGAAGTGGACCACTTCACGGTGGCCGAAACGGGCACAGAAGTGGAGCGGGACGTGGTCCTCATTGTCCTGAGCATTAACTGTGGATGAAGAAGGACTGAATTATTTTCTGGTTGGGGCAACTTTAAAGAAGCTAGTAATTTCCTTACTAAAACCATTTACAACTTTGACAATTTGGCTGAATCCATGATGAAATCCACAGAGTCGTTGTGTGACTTGTAGATAAACATGATGGTAAGTACCGGTAGACCATAATGAACATCAGGTCCACTATGCAGTTACATCTTAATGTTCCCCACTCAAGCACACATCCCATCAAGATAAACAGTATATCACCTGAACCAAGAATTGTATTGAGAGCATGTTTACAGACACAGTGAAACTCAAGCATGTACCATGTAGCTCCCAGACCTATTGCACTAACTCTCACCTTCAGTCTTGCTCCCCTCTGCCAGCAGCATTTTGACGACGCTGAGGAAACCCTTGGCGGCTGCCAGGTGCAACGGTCTGTCTCCCACCTCCCCGCTCACATTTACATCCGCCCCAAACTTCAACAACAGCTTAGCCACCTGAGAGATTTACATTTTAGACATTTAGCAGACACTCTTATCCAGAGGGACTTACAATTAGTGCATTCATCTTAAGATATAGCTAGGTGAGACAACAACACATCACAATCGTGGCAGGCTGTGGCATTCTGGATAAGTTGCAGGGATTTGATGGCACAAGCGGGGAGCCCAGCCAACAGAGAGTTGCAGTAGTCTAGATGGGAGATGACAAGTTCCTGGATTAGGACCTGCCCCACTTCCTGTGTGAGGAAAGGTCATACTCTACGGATGTTGTAGAGCATGAACCTGAAGGAGTGAGTCATTGCTGTGATGTTTGCAGAGAACGACAGGCTGTTGTTGTCCAAGGTCACACCAAGGTTATTTGTGACTTACCACCTGGATTTGGTCTTATGTAGCAACATTTGAAATTGTGTTTTTTACATTGGATAAAAGTAGAGACTCAGAGCTACAAAATGGTATATCATACACTGCATTTTTGAGGAACAATGGGAAAGTAATTCTGCTTTGAAAGTTGATAAACTTGTAAACTCACTTTTGAGAAAATGGCCTTTGAATGTTTTGGTATCTAGTGAAGAGCTCTTCTTTGTCTACACCCATTCAGCATCGTTCACACCCTCTTAAGCTTGAGCTCCACCCATCTCGTTTCACTCTCGGAGCGTTCAGAGCACACACTTGATGCTCTGGCCGATGATTTGTTTACCTAAAAGGAAAACAGCTTAACCAGCTCTGCTGGCAACAATTTCCTTGCGCTTTTTGCCGACGTTTACTGACACAGGCCATATTAAATCGGTGTTGTACACTTTAGCTTAAACTACTTAGGGAGTAGCGGCGCGCTAGCGGGCCACTCCCGACACTACCCGGTGAAATGTAAGGCGCCAAATTCAAAATCCAAAAGTTGAATTATTAAACATTCATCAATATACAAGTGTTGCATAGTCATCAAAAGCTCTGCTTCTTGGCAATATCACAGCGTTGTCAGATTTCAAAAAGGCTTTACGGCGAAAGCACAACATTTGATTGTTTGAGGATAGCACCCCACATATTTTCCACATTAGCATAAATTCATATCCAGCGCGGGTCACACAAAACCCATATAAGAGCTAAAAAATATCACTTACCTTTCGAAGAACTTCTTCTGAGGGCTTCCCAAGTGTCCAACGAAGACATCCAATGGTTCTTTTGTTAGAAAAAGTCATTTATTATATCCATAAATCTCAGTTTGGTTGGCGCGTTATGATCAGAAAATCCACCGTTGAGTCGCCCATTGAACCGTGAAGAGAACACATTAGGCTCTAACTAGCAAAGCAAATAATAATGAATAATAACATAAAATACGTAACCTTAGCTAGGGAGCCAGCCAGCCAACATTAGCTAGCTAGCTAACAGTACACTTTAGCTTGAAATAAAACCACTTTCTGTCAAAATTAGAAATGTGTAATATCTGAAAATCTAGCTAACGCTAGACTATCGTACCCGTATACGTCATCATGCATGATGGATGCAGTTTGAAGATGTAATCCGGAGACAGGTGTTTTCTCCATCTCTTTAGCTATCATATTCTAATTCCACTGATTTCAAAACTCGATCCTCCAGAAAGTGGAGACCAACACTTATGCAGCTCCACTACACGATACATTTTTTAAAAGCAGTGTTTTACAGGATTACCAACACAGACTGACCAGCTCAAATAGACAGAAGCCTTCTATATGGCAGACCAATCCAAACTCCTCTTTCGGCATGTCCAGCCCAATCATTATCTCAGCCAATCATGGCTAGTGGGAAGGTTGCTGACTTTTTCTGTGGGTTAACCAACAAGGCTCGTAATTTAACAATTGTATTTGTATTTACAGATGGCATACACGTTTGTTATTAAGGCACATAAAAGTTCACATGTTCCTGAAGGCATTTCTGCTAAAAAAACACATTTGGATAAAAATAAAAGTTGTGACTTGCAACATATGCCTAGTTTCCTGAAACGGGTCACATTTGCACTCTGAAAGGAGGACGCCATAGAGTTGTTAACTGTGATGGAGAGGTCTTGGAGCAGGCAGGCCTTCCCCGGGAGGAAGTGCAGCTCAGTTTTGTCGAGGTTGAGCTTGAGGTGGTGGGCCAGCATCCAAGCTGAGATATCTGCAAGGCACGCAGAGATGTGTGTCGCCATCTGGGTGTCAGGGGAAGGAGAAGAGTAGTTGAGTGTCATCCACATACAGTGAGGGAAAAAAGTATTTGATCCCCTGCTGATTTTGTATGTTTGCCCACTGA
>QNTS01005912.1:39295-77947 GCA_003317085.1 Hucho hucho
AAGAGACTAGTCAGACATTACACAATAAATCAACTTTGGGGAGTGGACATTTATTGCCTAGCTTTTAGATAACACTGAACTATATGTTTGTGTAGCTGTGGATGCATGGGCTTGGTCTGATAAGTAGATAGTAATACACGAATGCAGTGACATCGCAGAGAGTTGGCTACAAGCATGATAAAAGCAACTTAGACTTTCCCTATAGTGCAGAACTTACTCGGAAACATGCGTGCTATGTTCCTGTTAGTCAACTTCTGTCTGCAATTGCAGACAGAAGTTAATTATTTAATTAAATATATTGTCTAATGCTAATTTCACCAATGAGCCAATTATTGACAAGAAACAAGAGGAACGAACCCTGACAGATGCCATTTTGGGACGTAGCCCACATCCCCGGTGACAAGAAAAGGGGATGAACAGATTTCAACACATCCATTGCTTGGCAGAAGGTAAAGAGGGATATCTTGGATGAAGCTACCTACACTTTAATATAAGGACACAATGTTTAAACTATTACCTGGTCATGGCCATAGTAAGCAGCAATATGCAGAGGAGTAAAGAACACAGCATCCTGGACGTTGACATAGGCTCCATGCTGGAGAAGGATATCCACTGCCTAAGAATGACAACATGTAGGCTATATTACAGGACATATTATTATCATATCACAAAATCTCTTGTTGGAACACCCATTGTTGCTGACACCAGCAGAACTATTCCTAAATATGAATAGTACTGTACAGAATGTGAGGTAATGTCTGAGACTGGTATGAACAGGGGCAGTGCCCACCTCATGGTGCCCAGCGATGGTGGCGATATGCAGGGCAGTGAGGGCACCGTACCCAACCTGCTGGATGTCTGCCCCTCCGTGGAGCATTGCCGTCACCAGCTCCGCATTGTCCTGGGAGGACACATAACTACTGTCAATCACATAGGTTTGTTTTCCCTTTAACATCACACTTGAGGAGAATTTCAATTGTACTTCCTTTATTCCTCGTGTCCTCTCTCTAAACACGTTGGGGAAGATAAGCTTCCTTCCGTTTGACCTTCTCTTCAGGCATTTTGAGGAGGTAAGGAATCAGGGAAGATACAGATGACGTTCACCCCAAGTCATCAGCATCTTGATTAAGCTGAGACCTCAAATAGACAAATCTGTAATAGTGATCCTGTGTGCCTCAGGACTAGATGAACTCTCTCTAGTCCTTAGCATGAGAGCAAAACAGGAGCTACCACACTGTTCATAGAACAATGTGTGCTTTGTGATGTGACTTGCGCTCTACCATCTGTTAAAACCATGGAATGTCTCCATCTCATTTAACATAAAAATCCAAATCAATAGAAAAATTCTTATAACAATCAGCAAATCACAATATAATCACACATCATTAACAGTAACCTACTCACTATGGAAACATACATATCTTTATAACTATATAAATAACACTGTCTTCAGATGAATGCACGAAGGCAACAGGTATCTAACCATTCTCTCACCTTATAGACAGCCAGGTGTAGAGCAGTGAACCCATTCCTGGTAAGCCTGGATGGACGTAGGCCTTTCAGCATCAGAGTCCTTATGTGGACTTTATTCCCTGGAGAAAACAATATACTAGCCTCGCATCAGATCTGCCTGTGGTACACTGTCCAATATATATATATTTCATTTTTTTAGGGGGTAGATCAGCTTTAATATTACAGAAAGATTGTAGCTTGCAATCAATCACTTCCAATGCCCCATATATTGTTTGGGGGAAAAAAAATACATACATACATACACATATATATATATATATATACATACACATACACACACACACACACACATATATATATATATGTATCTCTGTTTTTATTTCTTTCATCACATTCCCAGTGGGTCAGAGGTTTACATACACTCAATTAGTATTTGGTAGCATTGCCGTTAAATTGTTTAACTTCCCACAATAAGTTGGGTGAATTTTGGCCCATTCCTCCTGACAGAGCTGATGTAACTGAGTCAGGTTTGTAGGCCTCCTTGCTCACACACGCTTTTTCAGTTCTGCCCACAAATTTTCTATGGGATTGAGGTCAGGGCTTTGTGATGGCCACTCCAATACCTTGACTTTGATGTCCTTAAGTCATTTTGCCACAACTTTGGTAGTATGCTTGGGGTCATTGTCCATTTGGAAAACCCATTTGCGACCAAGCTTTAACTTCCTGACTGATGTCTTCGGATGATGCTTCAATATATCCACATAATTTTTCTTCCTCATGATGCCAACCATTTTGTGAAGTGCACCAGTCCCTCCTGCAGCAAAGCACCCCCACAACATGACGCTGCCACCCCCGTGCTTCATGGTTGGGATGGTGTTCTTCGGCTTGCAAGCATCCCCCTTTTTTCCTCCAAACATAACGATGGTCATTATGGCCAAACAGTTCTATTTTTGTTTCATCAGACCAGAGGACATTTCTCCAAAAAGTACGATCTTTGTCCCCATGTGCAGTTGCAAACCGTAGTCTGGGTTTTTTAATGGCGGTTATGGAGCAGTGGCTTCTTCCTTGCTGAGCGGCCTTTCAGGTTATGTCGATATAGGACTTGTTTTACTGTGGATATAGATACTTTGTACCTGTTTCCTCCAGCATCTTCACAAGGTCCTTTGCTGTTGTTCTGGGATTGATTTGCAGTTTTCGCACCAAAATACATTAATCTCTAGGAGACAGAACGTGTCTCCTTCCTGAGCGGTATGACGGCTGCGTGGTCCCATGGTGTTTATACTTGCGTACTATTGTTTGTAAAGATGAACGTGGTACCTTCAGGCGTTTGGAAATTGCTCCCAAGGATGAACCAGACATGTGGAAGTCCACAATATTTTTCTGAGGTCTTGGCTGTTTCTTTGGATTTTCCCATGATGTCAAGCAAAGAGGCACTGAGTTTAAAGGTAGGCCTTGAAACACATCCACAGGTACACCTCCAATTGACTCAAATGGAGTCAATTAGCCTATCAGAAGCTTCTAAAGCCATGACATCATTTTCTGGAATTTTCCAAGCTGTTTAAAGGCACAGTCAACTTAGTGTATGTAAACTTCTGACCCACTGGAATTGTGATACAGTGAATTATAAGTGAAATAATCTATCAGTAAACAATTGTTGGAAAAATTACTTGTGTCATGCACAAAGCAGATGTTCTAACCGACTTGCCAAAACTATAGTTTTTTAACAAGAAATTTGTGGAGTGGTTGAAAAACGAGTTTAAATGACTTCAACCTAACTGTATGTAAATTTCCGACTTCAACTGTATATTGGCCATATACCACATACCCCTGAGGTGTCTTATTGCTATTATAAACTGGTTACTAACGGAATTAGAACAGTAAAAATACATGTTTTGTCATACCGGGTTTATGGTCTCATATATTGGCTTTCAGCCAATCAGCATTCAGGGCTCGATCCACACAGTTATATTGCTGGTTAGACAGCATAAACAGATCTGGGACCAGGCTAACAAAACACTGGAGCACAATAAAAGCTAATGAGCTCATGGGCATTAAGCTGAGAGTGCAGCAGCATATGGAACACTGTAATGTTTTGGTAAGAGGTTATTAATAGTAATAATCGTACATACCGCCACACATGCAGCAGAGATGCAACAGGGACAGTCCGCTTTCTGTCCGGTAATTCAAGTTCACTTTCTGGAAAGCTTCATCAGAGCTGAGCCATCCAAATAGTCGAGTGTAAAAATGTGTAATTACAATAGTTATTACACTGTACTTTACACCATAATTAGGACACTGATGTAAAACATATAATCCATTTAATAAAACATATACCAACAGTCATAATCAACCCAGAAGACATTTGGACATTGTCTAGATCTATGACATGTACATGGAGATTTGGTATGAGTCACTATCATAACATTTCTGTGATGTCATATCATGACATGTGAACGACTGAATAGGGATGAATGCACCACTTTAACCACAGAGAGCTAATGTTACCTGAAGTCATTATCATAAATGTTTTGTCACGTTATGATGTTATAACATGACATGTGAAAGACTGAATAGAGAATAAATGTATCGCTTTTATCACAGAGGGCCTCTGTTACCTGAAGACCTGTTTGAGGTCTATCAGCTCGCTGTCTTTGATGCGTAGGTCATCCTCCAGCCTCTCGATGATCACAGAGTATGACTCGCTCACCTTCTTCTTCCACTCATCTTCAGAAAGGGAGTTAGCCCAGTGTTAGCATAGACATAGCATAATTTAGTGAGCTATTAGCCTGATTGTGACGGAGGTACTTTCATTTTAAAAAGCTGAAACACTTTCCATAGGTTACACCCTGAAAGGGCTTTAGTACATCTATAGAATGCATTTCCCGTCACTTGTATTTTCCAATGTTAAATAGCGTAAGTTCTCTATATCCTAGTTTAATTACCAAAGGAAGAATTGAAGGTAAAAATAAAATGGCAGCAAAAGTTACTACCACCCTATTGGACATACATTTTTCAAAGCAACGCTTCTTAATAGACTTCTATAGTACATATTTAGACCCAGACATATACTCTTAGGCAGCACAAAACACTGAAAGAGAACAAGCCATTACCTGTACATGTCTGAGTTGGTCTTGATTTATAATTTCCCATTGAACCTCTTTTTTTATTCCTGTGTACGTTGTATAGTTTGGTGGAACAGAGGAGTGGAGCAGTAACACATTCCCTATCTCAGTCACAATAGAGCAGGACCAGATAAAGAGGGATCATGGCAGAGGGCTAAAAATAGATACATCTCTGAGAGGAATGCCTGACCACTATGACAACTGATCTGTGTGTGTGCTGCTCTTTTCAAACAGCAGGTGGCCATTACCATACATTGTCTTGCACAAGCCATCGGTCAGTTTTCAATTATTTTTGAAGTTGTTTGAACCGCTTGATGGCCTGAAAACTAAATAATGTAGTCAGAATTGCAAGGACACTGTCTTAGCGTTTAACTGCTGACAGCTTGACCACAGAAGAGTACTCCTGTACCTTGCAGTGATTAAGTAAAAGTATTTGAAGAATGGGGACCTGTGGAGTGGAATGGAATGGCATCCATGTTGCTTAGCCTTCAAGTTCATCTCTACATCACAAAGTTGCCACAGACCATGTCCCAGTCCAATTTGACGTAATGGTCTGTGTGGTGGATATCTGACATTCTCTCTGGGGAAACCTATAAAGATGCTAGTATGACATCATTGGCTACTTGCTTGCCGGTAGGCCACTACCCATACATAACTCAAATCAAACTTTATTTGTCACATGCGCCGAATACAACATGTGTAGACCTTATCGTGAAATGCTTACTTACAAGCCCTTAACCAACAATGCAGTTCAAGAAAGAGTTAAGAAAATATTTACCAAATAAACTAAAGTAAAAAATAATAATAAGTAACACAATAAAATTACAATAACGAGGCTATATACAGGGGGGTACCGGTACCGAGTCAATGTGCGGGGTTACAGGTTAGTCAAGGTAATTTGTTCATATAGGTAGGGGTAAAGTGACATTGCATAGATAATTAACAGCGAGTAGCAGCAGTGTAAAAACAAATGGGGGGGTAGAAGCTGTTAAGGAGCCTTTTGGACTTGGCACTCCGGACCCGCTTGCCGTGCGGTAGCAGAGAGAATGGTCTATTACTTGGGTGACTAGAGTGTTGGACAATTTTTGGGGCTGTCCTCTGACACTGCCTAGTATATAGGTCCTGGATGGCAGGAAGCTTGGCCCCAGTGATGTACTGGTCCGTATGCACTACCCTCTGTAGCGCCTTGCGGCCAGATGCCGAGCAGTTGCCATACCAGGTGGTGATGCAACCGGTCAGGATGCTCTCGATGGTGCAGCTGTAGAACTGTCAAGAGCTGTCCCTTACACTTGTGTTCAAAAATAGAGCAGAGCACCAGCGAAAATAGAGCAGAGCACCAGTGAAAATATATTTAAAAAATATATATATTTCAGTCATTGTTACAAAATGGATTGTCATTACCATATAATTTCCCAATAAACACATTTTTAAATACCCCCAAAAATCGAAATCTTAAATATCAAAACAGCTGATCCAACCTTTGCACCTGTTAATCATTTACATGAACGCCACCAACTACCCACCACATTGTATCCCTATTTCAGTTCAATTTAACACACAATCATTCCTATCATGATTACAAAGGAAAAATTACATCACTATAGTTCACAGTCAGCTCCCTTTCTTCTTCTCCACATCCTCCATGAGTCAATTCCTGTACTTGAGCATCTTCTCCAGGTGTTTAGATTGCAGGGCCTCCTGTAGAGACATCAGCTTGGTGCCAAGCCAGGGAGAACGAGTCAAGCATTTCCGGGCACACAGAGAACAGACAGGCGTTCCAAGGACTACAACTCGATGGGTCTCCACTCAGGCTCTCGGGGCTCAGGCCTCACTTTGCCAAGCACTCCACCAAACTTGCCCTGAACAGGTTCAACCCCTCCATATTTGCAGGGGCCCCCACAGGCTTTTTGAGGTTGTCCTCGATGCCGAAGGCGACGGTGACGACACCTGTTTGGCCCTGGTGATTCACACAGAGGGAGTGCATGAAGGTTCCATCGGGCACATTCAAGCTCGCGCCTACCCAATAGGATGCTCCACCCGCCCATGCGGCCTCGAGCCTACAGTACTCTACCACCGAGCCTGGAGTTAAAGAGGAACTGGGCTTCAAGTCACTGAGCATCTCACAGCAGACCTTAAAGCTGAAGTTTTGGCTGCAACCTAGCACCTTGTGTATGTCCAGCTTGCCCCACAGGCACGGGTCCTCGCTGAGGTAGAAGAGGTACTCGGTGGTGGTGCCGATGTGGTAGAACCACATTGAGCGGGGTTCCCTTGAGGTGGTGGAAGATCTTCTGACGCATCTCCACCAGGCAGCTCTCCTGCTTGGTGACGTTGGCCGTGTTGTTGGTGTACGCCACCGTGGCTTGGGGACCTAGGGCCTGTAGGAAGTCCCAATAGGCATCTATCTCGCAGCCCAAAGGACGCACCTCTCTGAAAAGACTAAGTAGACTGTCTGTGTAGACAAACTGCATCACTCGGCAGACACAAAGCCAGTTTGAGCTCCAGCATCTGGTACAGAGGATCTCCCAGGGGCATGAGGGTGAAGATTTCCCCAGGGCACTAGCAATGGGCAAGCGCTGGCTAAATCCCCCTAGGAAAATCAGAGCAATTTGAAAACAGTCAATAACAATCATGCCATTTAGCAGACATTTTTATCCAAAGTGTCTTACAGTAGACGTACAGTAGTTCTTGCATAAGATTTTTCAATAATATAGGCCTATCATTTCCAACTACTAAACAGTTTCAAAATGTTACATTCACACAGTAAATCATGACTAAAGTGTAGATGAATGAGTGATTATACCTACATGAATTAGGAGGACCTTGTATCCACCCAACGCCTTCCCATAGATGTCTTCCAGCTGTTGTAAGGAATGCAGTGTCGTGCCTCCATTGTACCTATATTGTGTATACTGAATGTAGATTATGTGTAATTTCCTCTGTATATATTCTGTCTGTATATGTTTGTCTACTGCTTGCAGAGCCACTTAACAAAGTCAAATTCTGGGTATGTGTAAATGTACTTGATGAATAAACTGAGATCTCCTTCCTCTCAAGTTTCTCTGAGATCTGTAGCTCATATGCTTCTCCTCTGGTCGTCATCCACAGCAGTTAACACAACTAGATCCCCAAACTCTCCAGGTTGCACCTGCTTACCTAAATGAAAAACAAACATGTCTGTGTTTAGACAGGCAGCCCAATTCAGAACTTTTTTCCCAATTATTTGCATATCTGATCTTGTCCCTAATGTGTAAACAGAAACAACAAAAAACACAAGGAATCTGATCTTTTGACTTCTGATTTAAACCACCATCCTACATATGTAACCTCTGTCTGGACACAATTGTTTTACTCTGAAGTGTTGTTCTTTTACACATGACCTGCCATTACCATGACAACCACCCTACAATTTAATTGAACAGTGAAAGGAAATGTGCACGGCATCTGTGTGCTACTTTTTTCATTTTATTTTTCATTTAACCTTTATTTAACTAGGCAAGTCAGTTAAGAACAACGGCCTACCAGAGTGAATGCGCAAATCTGATATGGGTCACATGTAAAACAGAGTGGACAGTCAGAAAAAAAAGATTGGATATAGAAAGAAAGTCACATTTGAGTTCTTTGGGTGTACAATATATGCCGCACATATATTAGCTTATATGGGCTTGTTCGACATTGAAGCCGACAGTGCTGGCGCCTGCCGAATGACTGATCTACAAGTCACCTTGCATCATAAATAACCACTCATTATAATTTGTAGATCAATCATTCACAATTTATCCATGATACAACATGGCATATGATTAGTGACTAGCCTAACTCTTGATCTTGACTCTCAGTTCCATTGCGTTACACATAATAGTAATTGGACGAAGGCGTCTTCTGTTAAGGGGAGTTTTGTTAATAAGAGCCCTGACGCTTGGTCTGAACATTAAGCTTAACACACATCCCTTGCGGTACGGTTTTGGAAGCATAAGGACCTTAATCTTTCATATCAGCGATAAATATATATATTTTAAATAATAAGGTTAAATTGATACACATTAGCGTTCCCACACAGACATATCTCCATGCTATAGCACGTGTTTACGGATGACAGAGGGACTACCTGTGCTAATTAGCTATCTAGCATGCTCGGAACATCTGTGTGTAAAGGAAGAAGGCCACCAGAAACATGATGTCACTGAAAAATACTGTTGGCTGCAATGGTGATAATGGTGATTAAAACAGTTTACCGCAGTCGAGGCTGATGGAAGAAGCTATAGGAGGACGGGCCCATTGGAATGCTGGAATGTAATGGTATCAAACATATGGAAACAACATGTTTGACTCCGTTCCATTCATTCCATTCCAATGTATTCCTATTGCTCATCCCACCTGTGTACAGAAAGTGTATGTTTTGTTGTGATATGAAAGTAAAGGATGTTTATGTTTCTAGAACCGTATCGAAATTGAGAATCGATTCCCCTCTGAAAATAACATAAGGAGTAACTATAGGCTCCTTAGGAGTATGACTAGCCTATGCAGCCAATCAATCAAATTTAGCAGCAAAAGCTCTAGGCCAGGTAAATGAAGCTTTTGCATTGAAGCCTTCAAGTATGAATAGTTACAACAGGCTACACCTAGAGATCCTATGAATTCCTAATTCTATAAGACTACACTTACCACGTATCGAATCTTTGAAGTTTCTCTCTTGTTCCGATTTGCAACTTTTTCCTTCCTTGTTCGTTTATTTTCCTGGCTCAAAGTCAAGTGGTCTAATAATACGTAGAATGAGTTACATAACATTAGCGTCATTCACCTTTTAACAAAAAAGCCCATCCACTTCTTGTGGATATGGCGTGAAATGCACTGACTAAGCTGCTGTAGTGTTGTTGCCTGCCTCATTTTCGGGTTTAGTCACATGGTTATTTAATATGCGCCGTGGTCATGGCTACAATGTATCTCTGCAAAACGAGCAAGGCGGCCAAACGAAGCCGTTCTGTCTGGCAGCTAGAGACTAAGTTACAAAGTAACACATTATTGAATAGATTAAGTGAAACAGAAGTCTTTGGCTACAACAAGTCGTTTTATGATTGGTGGTTCTTCTCTTCACCTGTGGTTTTGTAGGCATGATGCCAGTTGGGCTATAGTGTAGGACTTGTGATGATTGTAGAAATGTGTGTGCTAAATGTTCAATGATAAACGGAATCCAATTCATAGCCTACAGTCAGATAAACACGTATTTTCAACATTTAGTCATCCGTTCGTTTCTTTCTTTCTTCTTTATTTTGTCGATATCGACATTGGCCAAAAGTTTCTGATAACGCCGACTTTATTCGGATGACAGCAAAGCGAGAAACGCACCATGCTTGCTGTCTGACGCCTCCTCTGTACATATCAACTGTATCCATGACAACGTGAAAACCTTGCAGTTCACAGAGACGGCAGCACTGCACAGTGAGCAAGAGTGAGCAAAATTCTCACATGAAATAGCAAAATATTTACAATCAACTCATGATTGTCCTATGTTCTACGTGCTAACGTTTGGTTTTATTAACTTTGTTCTTTGTTCAGTTTTTTTTAAACAAATGTGGCTAGGATACTATTGTATTATGACTACTAGCCGGTGTAATATGCCTCTTCAAATCAGAGGGAAAATGTGATGACCACTGAAGAAATGGATTCACTTGATGCCCAGAGGAAATACCTGGTGACCTGCTCAGAGTCCCTTATATTAAGCCATGGGCAGGGACCAGGTTTGGACCTGGTGGAGAAAGAGACTGACCCTCAACAGGTTGTTATGGTTAATCTGAGCTGCTTACTGCTGAAAAACCTGGATAATGTGGGAAGCTGCAGGTCACTAAGAGTATGCATATTGGCGGACAATTTTATATCCACAATAGATGCTCTCATCACATGTGTGCATATAGTGAAGTTGGATCTTAAAGGAAATCAGGTATTTTTTATTTAATTAAGGCCTAACCTTTATATAACCAGGAAATCCCATTGATGTCAGAAGACCTCTTTCTGAGGGAGACCTAGATATGACTCAATTCACTTGATTTGAGTGGTATATCTTATTCCTTTGCTATACCTGATTGCTACTGTCTGTATCTGATTGTAGTAAAACCATTTATATTTTGTATCATACTAAACATCAGGGTTTATACTGTATCTTGCTCTCTTTTTTGGAGTTTTGCAGATGCCTTGCATTCAGAATATGAAATGTGAGCATGATGTATTCTAGCTCTGGTCTAGGGTGTTACTGCTACTCCTTAATAGAGGAATGGGCAGTAAGGCCCTGGACCAGAGCTAGATAGATGTATTCCATCTGTCTTTCAGATAACCCAACTCCCCGGTGTAGTGTTCTGGGACAGCCTGAGACGACTCCAGCTGCTCCATCTCCATGACAACAACATGGGGACTAGAAAGAACATTGAGGGGTTGTCAGGCTGTCCTAACCTCACAGCATTGACCCTCTACGACACACCGCTCAGCCTAAAGGGAAACTACAGACACTGCATCATCAACAGCGTCTGGTCACTGAAGGCTCTGGATAACTATGTGGTCTCTGACGAGGAGATCATTGAAAACTGCATCCTCCCTCTGCATTTCAAACCCCTCTGTCATAATTTTTACTTGAACCTCTATCCAGCAGCTAAGATGGTTTGTAGGCCTTCTTGTGCTCCTTGATGTCATTTGCAATGTGTTTCCCATGTTATATCCATGGTGTATCCTCTATAATTTTTCCATAAACATTTAAATTGTCTCATCCAGGGGCCTTATCAGAGTGAAATGAGAGCAATCCATAAGATTATATCAGAGGTCAATAGGATCCAGTCTGTTCATTCTCCAACGTTGATCATCCAACGATGGATCAGGGGACATCTGACCAGAAAAAGGCTTGGGTAAAGCATTTACTGTTGCCATACTGTTCATTGAAAATTGACACTAGTAGTCCATAAAAGGGACAATCAGCAGTTGCTACATCAATATTTGGACTTTTAAATTAATGATATGTACCCATTGATTCTTGAAGAATATAACTGTCGCACCCCATCAGAACCCAATATATAAGCTTGTTTAACTCCAATGTTTGTAAACAAAGTAAATGTGAACAAACACTGTATAGCCTCAAAACATGGTTAAAACTATATGTTTTAAATCATTGATGGTCAGTCCATTGAGAGTAACTACATTTCTCCAGTCCCATCCCTCAGCTTTTTACCGAAACAGTGGCGGGGAGGACACTTATTGTTTCAACTTCTGATTATCCCTTTAAAGAATTGATTTATATAGGAAACCAAAGCCTTGTATAGGAGATCATTTTCCTTTAGCTCATTGACCGCAGACAATCACCTCTCTTTCCTTGTGTATTCTGTGTCATCGTGTTTCACTGAAATGTTATCTGTTTTTATTCTGTCAGACTTGTCCCTGCTGTGCCGAGCCATGAGAGGTTCAGTATCAGAGTCCATCTGTCCCCCATCCCCTCTGTGGAGACAGACAGTCAACAGACCCAGGGGGAGACATGGGTCAAAGAGTGCACAGCTAAACAGCACCTGCAGGTTTGGACCCCCAATAATTTCATTAAACCCTGCAATGTAGCTCAGTGTCAACCCGGCTCCAAGTGGGAATGCTGATCTAGGATCAGTTTTGCCTTTAAGATCATAATAAATAAGATTACATGGACAGGGGGGACCTGATCGTAGATCAGTACTCCTACTTTAAGACGCTTGATACTCCTAGAATGAAACACCCACTCAATCCAGCTTTTATGGCCTCCATTATTCCACTTTAATTTGCAGACATGGATGAAATGGGTCATGTATAACTTCTATGAATACTGTCATTGGTGGAACCATTTCAAAATAAACAACTAGGCAAACATCTGATAATATTTGTAAAGTTTCTGTTTTAGTAAACAACATTTGTCATGATCCGAGAATGTTTTGCAGAGGCACGAGGAGAAAGATGCGAAAATCAAGAGATTGTATGTCAATCTGAAGAAATTAGTGCAAGCTGGTAGCCCAGAGGTAAAAAGAAAGTTTTCCCATGCATTTTCCCATGCAATATATGTAATTACATGTGAACTAAAGAAGTGTTTTTTTCTGTTTGGCAGGTTTTACAAGAGGTGGTGACAAGGCAGGTGTCTTTAGAGGCCAAGAAACAGAAAGACATCAGTCCTCCGCATGACACCCCTCAGAACAGTAAGACCATGAGGTCCAGCAGAGCCAAGCACAGTGAGGCGCAAAGAGGTAGGTTGCGTCTCAAATGACACACTATTCCCTATATAGTGCACTACTTTTGACAAAGGACTTATATAGGCGATAGGATGTCATTTGGTATGCAGATGTAAGAGTAACAGACTCCAGTATGACCATTCTAATAATCACAATAGTGTTGTTATTGGAGTATATTTGTGATGATCTTGTCTGTCTCTGATCAGACTTCACTGCCGCAGAGGAGTTCTATGAAGAGAAGCTTGGGAAAATGTGTTTCCGCCTCATCGGCTTCAAGGCTCTGGTCCACCAGGTCGAGCCTGTCAGCAACATGCTCATCTCCCGGCAACAGGGGGGGCGGGACATCCGCAGCTCCATCCGCCTGTTCCACACACAGCGTCCCGAGCCACCCAAGCTGCCCCAACCTCGGCCGCCCCTGATCAATGCCGAGAAGCGTCTGATGGGTCGCTGCCTCGGCTCCATCAGCCTAGCCCCCTTCCAGGTGATCCAGCGGGCCTACCGGATGAGGGAGCAGGCCGAGGCCCTGCAGAGGAGGGCCCAGCAGGTGGCCCATTCCCAGGCTCGGAGGGAGGGCGCCCAGGGCCAGCGCCACGGCCTCCTGGAGGCCCGCAGGGAGGTAGTGCTCCAGGTGAGAGAGAAGGAGCAGGAGGAGTTGGAGGGGGCCCTGTCCCTGCTGAGAGCTAGCCGGGAAAGGGAGGTGCAGGAAGTCCGGCAGAGACACGCTGTGTTCCTGGAGGAGAAGAGGAAGCGGGCATCGGAACGGGCCATGGTTGTCGCCTTCAGCAGGCAGCATGCCTTTCTGTCCAAGACGGTCAACAGGCATGCTGTGCGGCAGAGGCAGAGTCACACCCAGCAGGAGAGGAGTGGTATGGTTGCCAGCAGCAGGCAGCAGTCCAGGATTCAGAAGGAACTTGTAATGGGATGCATAGAGGACAGGTACTGTAGGGTCAGCAAGAGGATCACCTCTAAACTTACCTCAATCTTATCATTGTCATTCAGTATGATTTCAAAACCCTTTATAAAGCCTAAATACTGTAGCTGCTTCATGTGAAATGTATAATAATAATAATAATAATAATAATAATATATAAGAGATGTTATAACAGACCCTTTTTTCTACCACCTCCAGTGCATTCAGAAAGTATTCAGACCCCTTGACTTTTTCCATATTTTGTTACGTCACTGCCTTATTCCAAAATTGATTAAATAGTTTTTTCCCCCTCATTAATCTACACACACTACCCCATAATGACCAAGCAAAAACAGGTTTAGATATTTTTGGTAATTTATAAAAAAAATAAAACTGTAATATCACATTTACATAAATATTCAGACCCTTTACTCAGTACTTTGTTGAAGCACCTTTGGCAGTGATTACAGCCTTGAGTCTTCTTGGGTAGGACGCTACAAGCTTGGCACACCTGTATTTTGGGAGTTTCTCCCATTCTTCTCTGCAGATCCTCTCAAGCTCTGTCAGGTTGGATGGGAAGCGTTGCTGCACAGCTATTTTCAGGTCTCTCAAGAGATGTTTGATCGGGTTCAAGTCCGAGCCACTCAAGGACATTGAGACTTGTCCTGAAGCCACTACTGCGTTGTCTTGGCTGTGTGCTTAGGGTTGTTGGAAGGTGAGCCTTCGCCCCAGTCTGAGGTCCTGAGTGCTCTGGAGCAGGTTTTCATCAAGGCTCTCTATGTACTTTGCTCTGTTCATCTTTGCCTCTATCCTGACTAGTCTCTCAGTCCCTGCCACTGAAAAACCTCCCCACAGCATGATGCTGCCACTACCATGTTTCACCATACGGATGGTGCCAGGTTTCCTCCAGACGTGACGCTTGGCATTCAGGCCAAAGAGTTCAATCTTGGTTTCATCAGATCAGGCTGTCATGTGCCTTTTACTGTGGAGTGGCTTCTATTTGGCCACTCTACCATAAAGGCCTGATTGGTGGAGTGCTGCAGAGATGGTTGTCCTTCTGGAAGGTTCTCCCATTTCCACAAAGGAACTCTAGAACTCTGTCAGAGTGACCATTGGGTTCTTGGTCACCTCCCTGACCAAGGCCCTCCTCCCCCGATTGCTCAGTATGGCTGGGAGGCCAGCTCTAGGAAGAGTCTTGGTGCTTCCAAACGTCTTCCATTTATCAATGATGGAGGCCACTCGGAGCTCTACGGATAATTCCTGCGACCTCATGGCTTGTTTTTTTGCTCTGACATGCACTGTCAACTGTGGGATCTTATATAGACAGGTGTGTGCCTTTCAAATCATGTCCAATCAATTGAATTTACCACAGGTGGACTCCCATCAAGTTGTAGAAACATCTCAAGGATGATCAGGATGTACCTGAGCTCTCAATTTCAAGTCTCATAGCAAAGGGTCTATCTTTTTTTATTTTTTGCCTAAAAACCTGTTTTCACTTTGTCATTATAAGGTATTGTGTGTAGATTGCTGAGGGAAAATACTTTCTAAAGGCACTGTATTTAGCATGGCATGATTATTGATAATTTGAGAGGCATCTATGAATGCGTTATAAAGGGTTCATGAAGGCTTCATAAAGCCTTGGAAGTTATTTTAAAGTGGGACCATTCTCATGTTTTCTGTTTCGTATTACAGGCAACAGTCTCTAAAGGAGGAGGCCATTACATCCAGAGTGAACAGAGACGCTTATCTGGCCACGAAACACACCTACCAACTCCTTCGAGCCCAGGAGAGAGTGGCCAGTGTGAAGGCCAGCCATGCCAAGATGGAGGTCCTGCATCCTGTACCGGTCAACCAGACTGCCTGATCACCACCTCTGGTCCCCCTGTATCCCTCCACCATGCTTCTCAATAGTTAAATGCTATGAACTGTTTTTTGGGGGGCTATTTGTTTATCTTTAATTCTGTTTATGAAACCACAAGGAGTAAGGAATGTGATTCCGGGAAGATGAACAACAGAGGTCAAACCAAGGTCTATAGTGTTTATTGTTTGAGTGAAATCACAGCAATTCATTCACCTCATGGCATCTACTCATGTTGAAATACTTGGCCATTGTCCACATCCACAGCATAACAAACCAATTTGCATACGTCTCATGTTCATAGGGCTACTAACGGTTTTAATGCCCAGATGAGATCTAACATTTAATACAGAGCGTAGTACTGCACATTTAAAAAAAGATTAGGTCTAAATAGCCTGGTCCCAGATACGTTTGTGCTGTATAGCCAAGTCATTGCCATGGTCATTGTCATGCCAAACTGGGACCAGGCTAAGTTCTGGCAGTCTAAGAGAATTTAACTAGGCAAGTCAGTTAGGACAAATTCATATTTACAATGTCGTCCTACCCCAGCCAAACCCGGACGATGCTGGGCCAATTATGCACCTATGGGACTCCCAATCACGGCCGGATGTGATTCAGCCTGGATTCGAACCAGGGACTGTAGTGACCTCTTGCACTGAGATGCAGTGCCTTAAACCGCTGCGCCACTTGGGAGCCTAACTGCAGCATAACAAAGCAATTTGCATACTTCTCATGTTCATAGGGCTACTAACTGTTTTAATCCTCAGATAAGATCTAACATTTAATACAGAGCCCAACTGCAGTAAGTAAGTAACCTGTAGTGTAGAAAATGTACACTGGAATATCACATCAAAGATAATAACACCAGTAACAGTAACACCAGTAACAAAAAGTCATTTGACTAATCCCACATTTGAAAATCCCACATTTTAGAAATGCATAAGTTCTGATTTCCTTGGCAGTTGAAGTCGAGGGGGGGGGGTATCCCAGAACTTTATCTCCTAAGGAGGAGAGGGGAGGATAGGGTAGGGGGTGCTGGGCCAGCATGATGAAACCCTTCGGTCACAGGTCAGAGGGGGACAGGACAGCCAGGCTGTCTCTGTTCTCCTCCAGGTACTTGTTGCAGGAGTGGAAGGTGCCGTAGAAGCTGGAGGAAAGGCCTGCAATGTCGTTGGAGATGTAAGGGAGGACTCCTGGCGTGGCTTGGTTGTAGTAGGAGATCTGAGGTAAAACACAGAGACAATGTGGTCCAAAAAGAAAACAAAAAGCACATGTTCTATAAAATGTATGACTGAAAACATGTATAATGTAGAAGTACTAAAATCAGCAACAACAAAAAAACGTCCTCTCACTGTCAACTGCGTTTATTTTCAGCAAGCGTAACATGTGTAAATATTTGTATGAACATAAGATTCAACAAACATAAACTGAACAGGTTCCACAGACATGTGACTAACAGAAATTGAATAATGTGTCCCTGAACAAAGGGGGGGTCAAAATCAAAAGTAACAGTATCTGGTGTGGCCACCAGCTGCATTAAGTACTGCAGTGCATCTCCTCCTCATGGACTGCACCAGATTTGCCAGTTCTTGCTGTGAGATGTTACCCCACTCTTCCACCAAGGCACCTGCAAGTTCCCAGACATTTCTGGGGGGAATGGCCCTAGCTCTCACCCTCCGATCCAACAGGTCCCAGATTTTCTCAATGGGATTGAGATCCGGGCTCTTCGCTGGCCATGGCAGAACACTGACATTCCTGTCTTGCAGGAAATCAGGCACAGAACAAGCAGTATGGCTGGTGGCATTGTCATGCTGGAGGGTCATGTCAGGATGAGCCTGCAGGAAGGGTACCACATGAGGGAGGAGGATGTCTTCCCTGTAACGCACAGCGTTGAGATTGCCTGCAATGACAACAAACTCAGTCAGATAATGCTGTGACACACCGCCCCAGACCATGACGGACCCTCCACCTCCAAATCGATCCCGTTCCAGAGTACAGGCCTCGGTGGAACGCTCATTCCTTCGACAATAAAACGCAAATCCGACCATCACCCCTGGTGAGACAAAACCGCGACTCATCAGAGAAGAGCACTTTTTGCCAGTCCTGTCTGGTCCAGCGACGGTGGGTTTGTGCCCATAGTCGACGTTGTTGCTGGTGATGTCTGGTGAGGACCTGCCTTACAACAGGCCTACAAGCCCTCAGACCACCCTCTCTCAGCCTATTGTGGACAGTCTGAGCACTGATGGAGGGATTGTGCATTCCTGGTGTAACTCGGGCAGTTGTTGTTGCCATCCTGTACCTGTCCCGCAGGTGTGATGTTCGGATGTACCGATCCTGTGCAGGTGTTGTTACACGTGGTCTGCCACTGCGAGGACGATCAGCTGTCCGTCCTGTCTCCCTGTAGCGCTGTCTTAGGCGTCTCACAGTACGGACATTGCAATTTATTGCCCTGGCCACATCTGCATTCCTCATGCCTCCTTGCAGCATGCCTAAGATGAGATGAGCAGGGACCCTAGGCATCTTTCTTTTGGTGTTTTTCAGAGTCAGTAGAAAGGCCTCTTGAGTGTCCTAAGTTTTCATAAACTGTGACCTTAATTGCCTACCGTCTGTAAGCTGTTAGTGCCTTAACGACTGTTCCACAGGCGCATGTTCATTAATTGTTTATGGTTCATTGAACAAGTATGGGAAACAGTGTTTAAACCCTTTACAATGAAGATCTGAAGTTATTTGGATTTTTACGAATGATCTTTGAAAGACAGGGTCCTGAAAAAGGGAAGTTTCTTTTAGTTTATCTATCTAGATGTAATGTATATCAAAATATCAAATTACTTTATTCTTGCTATGTAACTACTGTAGAAAAATAAAAAAGTACCATGTATGTAAAATGTGTGTAGAATGTACATAACAAAGTGTAAAAACAAAGTTTATTTTTGTCCTCGGAAGAGGGTGGGCGGAAAGCTTGCACTTCTTTCCACACTCAGCTTACAGGATAAGGTGTATGCACTGTGGGAAGAAGAAAATCACTGAGCTAGCTGGTCCCAGATCTGTTTCTACTGTCTTACCAACTACGGTTGCTGTCATGTTTGACATGACAACGACCATAGAAGTCGGCTTTACAGCACAAACAGATCTGGGACCAGGCAAGCTTTTCGGATAGCTAGCAAAGAGCACAATTGGCAAACCTTGGAGACAGCGTTGGACTCCTCCCAGATACTGAAGCCGGCACAGAGCACCTCCCCCCGGGTGTAGTCCTCAGTGGCAGGGTGGGTCGGCAGGGTGACAGAGCGCAGGGCAATCAGGTATGGGTCCCTGAGGGGGACAGAAGAGGCGGATCGCACCATTAGAGCGTAATAAAGATGTGGAATTGGGCAGGTCAATGGATACAGTACTGTGGGACACAACCAGACTTGGTAAGTTATGGTGAAGTGAGAACATAAAAAGAATGCAGTGCCATTGGAAAGTAGGAAGGATTGTTGAGTCATTGGGGAACAGTAACCAAGCAAAAAATAAAGCATATTGGTGAAGTCAGGATGCTGATGGATGACAAACAGGCAGTGTTACCTGGAGTCACAGGGCTTCCTCCTAGAGGCCAGGAGGATGAAGTCCTGGCCCTTCCCCCCCTTACTGACACACGGAGTGGCCACGCGGTAGATAGTGTCATCCTCATCTGCCTGGATGATCACATCACACTGTCTACATTGGACAAAAGGGAAAAGGCACACTGTGAAATGGAGGTTTCAATCCAAATTTAGATTTCAATCCATGGATATCAAAAGGATTATAGGAACTACTTTGTGAATGGTTGTGACCACTTGTGGCTGTGTTCTGACTAGCTGTGACTGTTGTGACTACATCAGTTGTGAATGTGTTACCCACTGGTAATGCCTGTCCCACTCATGTCTCCTGCGCAGGTCTGAGAGCAGATGGAACGCCTGTTCAGCAGGGACGGTGACATGAGTCTCCACCTTAAAACACAGTATCTGGTTCTCCTCCAGCGTGTACAGACTGACCTTGGAACAGATCAGGAAGGAGGGGGGTTAAACCATGACTATAGGATCTTTACAGGTTAAAGCAGAGCCTATTCCTTTACTACCACAGACATGATATATTATTGACATTTAGTGCTATTTAGTGGAAATGTTATATGTAGCTAGCTCCTTAAAGACGGTTGACTTGTTGCACATTCCTTCCTCCCAGTCCCAACTTAATCAAATCAACGTGTGGGCTGAATTCAGGGTGGGAAAAAACTATGACTGTGCATTAGACAGTGGGGAGGAGAGGGGAAACATGCAATCCTTCGACATCATTATAATGAATAATATCAATGGTGTTCAATCCTATTCTTACACTTTTCTACATACAATACTAACCTTATTCTTCTCAGAGCTTAACATCCAGTTGCTTCGCGCAGCCATTATTTTCAGTGCAGACACATTGTTGTAGCTGAGATACATCTGGGGGGAAAAAGGTTTGGATTCAGAATCGGAAGAATGATTGTTGTTTCAAAACAAGCACAGGCCAGTACACAGGGAGGCAGAAGAGAGTTAAATCTGTTACCAAACCCCAAAACAACACATTTAATCTAGGAGTAGTAGTAGGTTGTGGTCCGTTTGTGTTTGTGTGTTACCTGGTTGCTGATGTCCCAGGGCACAGACAGAGGAACCTCCGTTTGCTTGCAGGAGATTATGTACTTTCTGTAACCAGACAGTGTATGGTGATGTCAAAACAGATGAAAATGTGTTATGACTTAATGGTTTGGTTTACACACTAATTCAGTGGTATCACTCAATCAGTCCGATTTAATGTGGCCTGGGATGATGTCTTAGTAAAAAAAAAAATGATATACTGTATATAATTTGTTTTTAAGAGGGGCTCATCTACTGGAGGGGCAAAATGAGTTTGACAGCCCTGCACTAAGTGATAGTAACGAGGAATAGTACTGTGATGATTTTAATCTCCTCACCTATCCAGACGAATCTTCTTCCTAGCAATAGCCTCCTGATAGCGTCTCTTCCCATCCTGACAATTAAATAAACAAGTGAAATGGGGTTTCATAGTTCTGCACCAAACATTGGATGAGCAGAGGCATGTATCTCTTAACATTACAAATTCAACAACCATATGGCATTTTTCAATATACATTGACCTCCATAAACAGACACACACACTCCCTTGCATGCAGTCTCTCTCATACACACACACACACACTCTCTCCACAGGTCCAACAGCCTGTTCTTCTGAGGTCATCTGCAGAACTCACCACAGGTTCGGGTCGTATCCGGGGCAATGTACGTGGCTTCCTGTCCTTGTCCAGCACCTCAAAGGTCATGAAGGCGCTGTTGATGTGCCGCAACGCACCCGCACCCTGGTAGGCCTCTGCACATACACCCACCTCCATACTGGAACACCCACACACAAGCACAAATAGGTTACATAGACTAATATCATACAAACATAAACAGGTTGCCATACCAGTTTCCCATTCCTTGTTTGTTGCCAATAAATATCCCTCAAAGCTGAAATTCAATATTGGGTTGAGTTCATTAGGGCTCACCATAGGAACAACAAAAAATGTACGTTTTTCAACAGAAACGAAAACAAGTGGTTGTTATTGGACAGCAGTTGAGAACAAGCGGTTCTCATTCTCTTCAGTTTGGTGCCTAATGAGTAAGACTTGTGTTTCACCTGTGTTTGAAGGCATTGTTAACAATGGCCTTTAGCACCAGCCGGTCACCAATGTGAGACGGGCCCCGGAAGTGGAACATGTCTATGGTCCTCAGAGTGGGGTGAGCGTTACACAGACGACTAGAGAGTAAGAGTGAGATGAGAGCGAGAGAATGAAGGAAAGAGAGCATATTAGACTAAGAGCTGGTTTAGATCATCTACTCATTCTACTAAATACACTGACCAAAATATAAAATGCACCATGCAACAACTTCAAAGATTTTACTGAGTTACATATAAGGAAATCAGTCAATTGACACCAATGGATTTCACATGACTGGGCAGGGGTGCAGCCATGGGTGGGAGCCAGGCCCAGCCAATCAGAATGAGTTTTCCCCACAAAGAGCTTTATTACAGACAGAAATATTCCTCAGCAACGCTCCCCAAAACTTCAGACGTCAGTGGCATTGTGTTGTGTGACAAAACTGCACATTTGAAAGTGGCCTTTTATTGTCCTAAGCACAAGGTGCACCTGTGTAATGATCATGCTGTTTAATCAGCTTCTTGATTTGCCACACCTGTCAGGTGGATGGATTATTTTGACAAAGGAGAAATGCTCACTAACAGGGATGTAAACAAATATTTGTGCACAAAATGTGAAAGAAATAAGCTTTTTGTGCTTATGGAACATTTCTGGGATTATTTATTTCTGCTCATGAAACATGGGACCAACACTTTACATGTGTTTATAATTTTTGTTCAGTGTATATTAAAAAGGCACAGTGCAGTTAAAATGTGATTTTTCTGTGATATATATATATATATATATATATATATGCTTGAGAAATTTTTATTTTTGTTTCTTTTTGACAATTTTAATTGAAAAACAATCACAGTAAGCTACTTAATTGTTACCCAGAAATGATGCCTGCATTGGTCTTTAATATATACTAACTATCTCCATATTCTGTCACAGTAAGAAACATCATTATCTCTAAGGACAAGCTACAGACCAGACAGGCTACAGACCAGACACTCACCATGCTGCGATGGTGGCCACATTCTCCATCCAGGCCATGATCTGACCCCCGAAGGTGCTGACCTGGTGGTTGGCATGGGGAGGCAGCACCAGCTCCACGCTCTCCACCCGTGTCCTCTCTGCTGACACCGCACCCTGGTATTCCTGACACTCTCCTGTTGACACACACACAGACACACACTAGAGTGTAATGCTGCTGTTCACCAGGCTGGGCACGGGTGTGAGTGCCACTGATATCACTTCACATTAGAGATAAGTGGAATTTGGATATCTGTGGTATCCTGTGACATGTAAAGGCTATAAATAGGGCCTTAATATGGTCCTTATCAGCTATAACTAGGACCTTATAAGCTATAACAACATTTACATAATTTAGCATTTACGTCATCTTATACAGAGCGACTTATATAAGCAATTAGTGTTTAAGTGCCTTGCTCAAGAGAACATTGGCAGATTGTTCACATAGTCGGCTCGGGGATTCGAGCCAGCAACTTTTCGGTTACTGGCCCAACACGCTTAACCCCCTGCTGCCCTGAGGACTTACAGTGCATTCGGAAAATATTTAGACTCCTTGACTTTTTCCATATTTTGTTACGTTACAGCCTTATTCTAAAATAGATTAAATAGTTTTCCCCCCCTCATCAATCTACACACAATACCCCATAATGACAAAGCAAAAACATTTAGAAAATGTTGCAAAACATATATATAAAAAAACTGAATTAAGACATGAACATAAGTATTCAGACCCTTTACTCGGTACTTTGTTGAAACACCTTTGGCAGCAATTACAGCTTCGAGTCTTCTTGGGTATGATGCTACAAGCTTGGCACACCTGTATTTTGGGAGTTTCTCCCATTCTTATCTGCAGATCCTCTCAAGCTCTGTCAGGTTGGATGGGGAGCGTCGCTGCACAGCTATTTTCAGGTCTCTCCAGAGATCGGGTTCAAGTCCGGGCTCTGGCTGGGCCACTCAAGGTCATTCAGAGACTTGTCCCGAAGCCACTCCTGTGTTGTCTTGGCTGTGTGCTTAGGGTCGTTGTCCTGTTGGAAGGTGAACCTTCGCCTTAGTCTGAGGTCCGGAGTGCTCTGGTGAAAGGTTTTTATCAAGGATCTCTGTACTTTTCTCTGTTCATTTTTCCCCTCGATCCTGACTAGTCTCCCAGTCTCTGCCGCTGAAAAACATCCCCACAGCATGATTCTGCCACCACCATGCTTCACCATAGGGATGACGCCAGGCTTATTCCAGACGTGATGCTTGGCATTCAGGCCAAAGAGTTGAATCTTTAGGTGCCTTTTGGCAAACTCCAAGCGAGCTGTCATGTGCCTTTTACTGAAGAGTGGCTTCCGTCTGGCAACTCTACCATAAAGGCCTGATTGGTGGAGTGCTGCAGAGATGGTTGTCCTTCTGGAAGGTTCTCCCATCTCCAAAGAGATGGGTTCTCCCATCTCCACCTCCCTGACCAAGGCCAATTCTCCCCCGATTGCTCAGTTTGGCCGGGCAACCAGCTCTAGGAGTCTTGGTGGTTCCAAACTTCTTCCATTTAAGAACGATGGAGGCTACTGTGTTCTTGGGGACCTTCAATGCTGCAGAAATGTTTTGGTACCCCTCTCCAGATCTGTGCTTCGACACAATCCTGTCTCGGAGCTCTACGGACAATTCCTTCAACCTCATGGCTTGGTTTTTACTCCGACATGCACTGTCAACTGTGGGGCCTTATATAGACTGATGTGTGCCTTTCTAAGTCATGTCTAATCAAATTAACTTACCACAGGTGGACTCCAATCAAGTTGTAGAAACAGCTCAAGGATGATCAATGGAAACAGGATGCACCTGAACTCAATTTCAATTGTCATAGCAAAGGGTCTGAATACTTATGTAAATAAGGTCTTTCTATTTTTTTATAGATTTGCAAAAATGTCTAAAATCCGTTTTCGCTTTGTCATTATGGGTAATGTGTGTAGATTGATGAGGAACAAAATGAATGTCATCCATTTTATAATAAGGCTGTAACGTAACAAAATGTGGAAAAGGGAAGGGGTCTGAATACTTTCCGAATGCACTGTATATGGGCCTTATAAGCTCTAACTAGGGCCTTAGAGGAAGTCTTATCATAGAAAAAGAATGAATAAAAAGGGTGTCTCCATTCAAGTCAATGATGGCATAATAGGTGGACTGGCATCCACTTGGAGTGTACCCCATGCCCGGAAGTAAAACCAGGAAGTGTACTCTTCAATCTGTGCTTTGATTTGTTGAGTCAACTCAACTGACATTACAAAAAATACATTCCATTGCATAAGCCACATCAGTTAGCATCATTTTAATGAACATTCTGCATTACCATGGCAATCCAGCATCAGTAACTAGGGCCTTATAGGGTCCTTATACCACGTGTTCAACTCATTCCACGGAGGGCGGAGTGTCTGCTGGTTTTCTCTTCACCCTTGTACTCGATTGATAAATTAAGGTCACTAATTAGTAAGGAACTCCCCACACCTGGTTGTCTAGGTCTTAATTTAAAGGAGAAAACTAAAACCTGCAGACACTCGGCCCTCTATGGAAAGAGTCTGACACCCCTGGCATATAAGCTATAACTAGAGGATTCCCTGGTCAGGTCACATGGTCAGGAAAGACTCCATGCCATAGTTCCAAAGTGTTGACAGTATAATACCTAGTTGAGCTGTGTGTTGACAGTATAATACCTAGCTGAGCTGTGTGTTGACAGCATAATACCTAGCTGAGCTGTGTGTTGACAGTATACTACCTAGTTGAGCTGTGTGTTGAAAGTATACTACCTAGTTGGGCTATAGGTTGACAGTATACTACCTAGTTGAGCTGTGTGTTGACAGTATACTACCTAGTTGAGCTATAGGTTGACAGTATACTACCTAGCTGAGCTGTGTTTCAGTGTGTTGACAGTATAATACCTAGTTGAGCTGTGTGTTGACAGTATACTACCTAGTTGAGCTGTGTGTTGACAGTATACTACCTAGCTGAGCTGTGTGTTGATGTAACCGGTGTGAAATGGCTAGCTAGTTAGCGGGGTGCGCGCTAATAGCGTTTCAATCGGTGATGTCACTCGCTCTGAGACCTTGAAGTAGTTGTTCCCCTTGCTCTGCAAGGGCCGCGGCTTTTGTGGAGCGATGGGTAACGATGCTTCATGGGCGTCAGTTGTTGATGTGGCGAGGAGAGGGACGGAAGCTATACTGTTACATTGACAGTATACTACCTAGTTGAGCTGTGTGTTGACAGTATAATACCTAGTTGAGCTGTGTGTTGACCATATACTACCTAGTTGAGCTGTGTGTTGACAGTATAATACCTAGTTGAGCTGTGTGTTGACCATATACTACCTAGTTGAGCTGTGTGTTGACAGTATAATACCTAGTTGAGCTGTGTTGCTGCTCAGTAGGTCTGTGATGATCTCAGCATGGGTCAGTCTCATCCTCCTCCTCTCTGCCGCGATGCTGTACTCCATCTGCTCTGTCTGCGTCCGCGGAATCACCTGCTTCAGCTGCACCTGCGCACGCACACACACACACACACACACCAACACTGTGAGTGTGGGTGTGTGTCCTCCTATTGAAGCATGACATATTGATGTGGTTGATACGTCCAACACTGTGAGTGTGGGTGTGTGTCCTCCTATTGAAGCATGACATATTGATGTGGTTGATACGTCCAACACTGTGAGTGTGGGTGTGTGTCCTCCTATTGAAGCATGACATATTGATGTGGTTGATACGTCCAACACTGTGTGTGTGGGTGTGTGTCCTCCTATTGAAGCATGACATATTGATGTGGTTGATACGTCCAACACTGTCAAACCAAGATGGGTGCCCCCTCTCTCTCTCGCTCTTCAGCCCTCACCTTCCCCTCCTCGGTGCGTCGCGCCACAAAGGTGGCAAAGGCATTGCACACGTTCCACTGGCAGCTACTGAACAGGTCCTCACAGCTTACCGTGATGCCCACCTGCGGATAGTGCCCACGTGGCATCATATCATGACACCAGGCAGAGTGTCAGACATTTTGTTACATACATATATTAGTAAGGTCATGTCCCAAATGGTGCCCTCTATTCCCTATATTGTACATCGTTTTTTTAAATCATTGAACACAGAGCATAGGTTACCATTTGGTGAATTAAAACGGACAAGATTCTACAGTAAAGAACACCGGTTGTAAACAGGGATCCTCTATTATGGAACAGTATTGTGTATCATTTCTCTCCCCGACATACATTATTAATGATTTCAAAACAAAAATTCCATAGATTCAATATTTACTACACAAAGATCAAAGATGGTGTCCCCACAAACCTCCATGCTGGATGTGAAGGCTCTGTTCACTTTTGCCTTGATGTTAACCACCTGTCCGACTCTGCGTGCAAACAAACAAACATACATGCCTTTATATGATCAACATTGGACAGTGGTTACAGTGTGAACAGAAGAACACCAGCCCCTCCTTTCTGTGGCTAAGCTAAAGGCTATAAGTCACTGTAAATATACTGAAAAGGTATGTTTCAGGAAGTGAAATACTTACCCTATAGTGTGCTCAAAGTGGATGTCGTCAACAGAGGCAGTAATACAGGGAGACCCAGCGTGTCTTTCAGCTGTGACAACATAGAGGTCCACAAACATCACATGTACAGTACATACATGCCTTCACGGCTGACAGGACTCCATGGCTGTTGATCTCAAGCTGCGTCTTGGAGGGCTGCAGTCAGTGTCTGCATCACAAATTAAACCTTATTTCCTATAAGTATACTATTTTGGGCCAGAGCCCCAGGTTGGGACTTGAGAGGGACCACTTTTTCTTTAGAGGTCAAACTATGAGGTTAAGGTCATAGCTCACCAGACAGGCAGGCTGTGGAATCCATCCACTTGAGCAGCTGTCCTACGCTGAGCTCTCCACAGTGGTTGGCATGGCAGGGCATCACGATCTGGCTCATCTTGACCTCTGTGGGATTCCTGTACACCTCACCACTCTCCAGGATGAAGAGGGGGTCCTCCATGGGGTCCCCGTCGCCCTTCTCACACGACATGACTCTGGACTGTACAGCGGGGCACAGGGGAAAAGTAGAAGCTAAAGTTTATTACAGTACTTGAAAGGGATAGTCTCAATCTAGTGTGTTATGGAACATTATAACAATTTATTGTGCACCGTTTCACCTCTTTAAAAAGGTGCTGCTAGGTTGGTTTTAGAATACAAACGATAAAGAATATTGTAGTTATTCAAGCTCTTTGAATAAATTATTATATTAGTTCATTATGCCAAGGTCTTAGTGGCACCCTATTCATAACATTCGAGGAAATCTTAATCTAGTTACAAGGAAAACTAATTCAGAACAAAACAGATTATTTCAGTCTGAGCTAAGCCTACTTGGCTCACAGAAGGAGAGGTGAACAAGAGGCAATTCCCAACCTAATTGCTTCGTTTATACAATGGGTCTCATGGAAATACCAAAATAAATTATAAAAAGGAGTAATCACGTCTCAATTAAACTAAACATTTTGTTCCTCTTTTTTAAAAATGTTCTCCTGTTTTTGTGCCTTCAAATAATACTTCGCTCAAGCAGCACACTCATGTTGGACCAGAGCCACTGTCCCAACAAAATAGTTATTGTGCTTCCCAAAACAAGGTGCTTTACTGGGGAAAAATCTGCAGCTCAGTTTGTCATCTGACAGATTGCTTTAAAAAAAAAAATCCCTCGAAGAACACTATGTAATGCTGTATAATAATACCCTTAGTGAATTGGATAGGAAACTCGAAAGACTCGCTGACTGTAGACTACACATCTGGTTGAAACGAAATCAACTTCAAATAATAGACTACAGTGTAATTCTTCTATCACGGCTAAAATACAATGTTGCCGTTAGTCTATTTGTATTATCAACCGTCTGCTCTCTGTTCAAATGAAATGGTCACCTGTCTCGTGTTCGCTGGACATGCGACTTAGTGGAGCAGTACCAGTGACGTCCAATAGACTGGTCTACCGTACTAACGGGATTCGTCCAGTTATTCGGTTATTATCTCACACTCATGACACTACTAGGCTATACGCCTGATGGAATAGATTGACAGAGTAAAACGTGACAGAGTAAAAACAATGACTAGGCAATCGCTCTTTAAACGTTTTACATAATTTCCCAAGACAATAAAATAGACTTACCCAAAGTTAACTTTTCTGCAGACGGTCAGGTTACATTTGCATGAATAAGCAAAACAAAACTTTTCAGTCTCGTGGGGAAAAAAGTCTGCACACCACCCCCCCTGTGTCAATTCCTTCATTCTTCGGACGCAACTGTGTGGCATGCATGCAATGATGTGTATAAACCCCTGGAATACTGATTCCACCGCGCAGCCATCTTGGTACTCCTCTTGCGTTCTCAAAAAGATTTTGGAAGCTATGGAAATTCATTTATTAACGTCTAGTTTCGTTTTTGACACGTTTATTATATTACACACACCTTAATGCATAAATATTTTAAATATATTATGTGAGCTAAACATACAAATATTTATTTTTTCTTCAGAGTACTAATGTTACGGTCCCCACTACAAAAACACAACCAATAAATACATGTGATTTTGAACTTGAAACATTTAATTGAAATACTGTAGAATTCCATTAATTCCTACGGAGGACTGCTCCTAATAGAGTCCCAATATGGCCAACCGGTGGCTTCCAAGACCCTCAACGGCCAATACATAGCGTCTGCAATCAAGGGTTTATAAACATCACTGGTGGTATGACGCCGCTAAACAGAGCATACACACCTCCTGCTTTAACTTGCACTTTTTAAGGTGGAACTTTAACGTGGAAATGGTCCATTAATAGTTTTAAATGTTTAAAGCTGAGATCTGCATGAAAGAGCACCACTGGTTGCCCAAGGGGTATTTGTTATTGTGTTTTTTTGTTTTTTTTAACTGGGCAGAGGAGCATCATGCAGTATTGTAAAAACGTTTATAGTAGGCTAAATACTCTGCTGTTCTATTGGGCTTGCAATGATGTGCAAGCCCAATATTTGGTCTAGGACACTGCAACTCAGTGCAACTCAAGGCTGTGATTGGGAGTCCCATAGGGCGGTGCACAATTGGTCCAAAACCGTCGCCAGGGTAGGCGTCATTGTAAATAAGAATTTGTTCTTAACTGACTTGCCTGGTCAATGATTCATAATTCTATTTACATTCATCTAATGAGAAATAAACCAAACATGCAGGTGTGAGTTGGCAGCTATAATGCACTTGGGAAAATAAAGTACACGCAAGGCTTGATCCAGCGCCCCTGCAGACACTGAGCAAGTACATTGCTACCTGTGCCATAGGTCCACACCTCTTGGCAGACCTCTGTCCAAGGGAGGTAACACTATTCCTCCTCTCTCATAAAGTGTTCCACATACACAACCTAATGTGAAGTCTTAGCGATTACCACACTTCTATCAGCAATGTAGTGATTGAGAGTGAACAACCCAAATGGGGCTTAATCCAGATCCAATGACCCTGTACTGCATGAGCTGTGCCATAACGGTTCAGATCTATTGACTGAGATGGCATATATTACTATAATGTAATTTCCCCCACATTCTGAAATGGAATTTCTGTCCCCCCAAGTTTTATCATTGGAATATGATACAAAACGAGGCAATAGTGTGCTTTAGGACCATGTGGACGTTTCCGAGCGGTCAGGTAGGCTGTTTGGAGTGTTTATCCGACTGGATAAAAAATGTTAAAAAATAATAATTATGTCCCCCCCACTTCTAAAACCAAAGTTGCACCCCTGTACAGGCCTATACCCCAAGGTCCCCTGAAAGATAACTTAATCTGCAGTGGTTCCCATTCAACCTCCAGCTGCGTACCCCCTCTAGCACTCTCAAATGTTGTTTTTTGCCATCAATGAAAGCCTGCCACACACAATACGATACATTTATTAAACATAAGAATGAGTGTGAGTTTGTCACAACCCGGCTTGTGGGAAGTGACAAAGAGCTCTTATAGGACCAGGGCACAAATAATAATATAATAATAATCAATAATTTTGCTCTTTATTTAGCCATCTTACATATAATACCTTATTTCTTCAACAAAAATGGTGAATAACTCACCACAGGTTAATGAGAAGGGTATGCTTGAAAGGATGCACATAACTCTGCAATGTGCACAAAAAAAACATACAATGACGGAAAGACCTGTGTTGTCCTTGTTAATACAGACAGAAAAGAGCTCCAACTTCTTAATCATAGCCCCAATTTTGTCCCGCACATTGAATGTAGTTGCGGTGAGTCCCTGTAATCCTAGATTCAGATCATTCAGGCGAGAAAAAACACCTAGCTAGGCCAGTCGTGTGAGAAACATCATCATGCAAGCGGTCAGACAAGTGAAAATCATGGTCAGTAAAGAAAAAACTTTAAGCTTGTCTCTCAATTCAAAAAAAGTGTCAATACTTTGCCCCTTGATTACCAGCACACTTCTGTATGTTGTAAAAGTGTTACATGGTCGCTGCCCATTTCATTGCATAATGCAGAAAATAATTGTGTGTTCAGGGGCCTTGCTTTAACAAAGTTAACCATTTTCACTGTAGTGTACAAAACGTCTTTCAAGCTGTCAGGCATTCTCTTGGCAGCAAGAGCCTCTCGGTGGATGCTGCAATGTACCCAAATGGAGTCGGGAGCAACTGCTTGCACGAGCGTTACCACTCCACTATGTCTCCCTGTCATGGCTTTTGCGCCATCAGTACAGACACCAACACATCTTAACCACCAAAGTCCATTTGATGTCACAAAGCTGTCCAGTACTTTAAAAATACCCTCTCATGTTGTCCTGGTTTCCAGAAGAGGAGGTCTTCCTTAATTGACCCCCCATAAACTAACGGACATATACCAGCTGTGCCAGGCCCGCCACATCTGTTGACTCATCCAGCTGTAACGCATATAATTCACTGGCTTGTATGCGAAGCAGTAATTGTTTCAAAACATATCCTGCCATGTCACTGATGCGTCGTGAAACAGTGTTGTTTGATGAAGGCATTGTCTGTATCGTTTTTTGGGGCCTTTTCCCCCAGCATTGTCCCAGCTATATCCGCGGCAGCAGGAAGAATTAAGTCCTCCACAATAGTATGGGGCTTGCCTGTCCTAGCCACTCGGTAGCTCACCATATAAGACGCTTCTTGCCCCTTCTTATTAATGGTATCTGTTGCTTTTATACATGTCTTACTACTCGAAAGTTGTCTTTATTCTCACTCATAATGCTCCTGTGGCTTATTTGTCAAATTGTCATGTTTCGTTTCTAAATGTCTGCACAAGAGTGAAGGTTTCCCACGAGAGAGTAACGGTTAATGTGATTGGATGTTAATTATTTGACTAGGCTACCTGCATTTGTGTTGTTATTTCGCTGAACACTAGATGGTTTAATTTTATTTTTGGCAGTGAAACGAGGCTACTCAGGCGAGAAAAAAAACTCTCCCAAATGTATAGTCCCGTTGGAAAATATAAATGTACTGTTTGAAAAAGTGAATCACATTTTTATTTGGCGTAAACCTGTACCCAAGTTTGTCTATAGTGAATTTAAGGTTACAGGTTGAGAAACAAGAGATTTGTTTTTTTACATAATATTTACAGAACGAGTGCCAGCACTCACAACTTATCCCATTAAGTTAAGATTAGTTCATGTTATCAAGGTAATTTCCTTAGTAGGTGATGTCAGAGGTCAGGGATGAATGACGAGATTCCCACTTGTAATTTCCAGTTGGAGCGGCATTCAAGTAGATTTTGCCCAGTCAAGTGGTAAATACCACATTCCCAGTTGGTGATGAACGCAGCATTATAGCCTCACTGCTGACGGTTTCAAGACCCCCCATCAACTAACTGTGACTGGCACCTCGGCTATCGCTGAGTTGAAATGCATTATCATATCTGGAGGCCTATTTGGTTTACATAAATTTACCAGCCGATCAGTAATAAGATGTGTGTTGTCAATGAGAACAAAACTGTGTTAAACAACTACAAAAAAAAATGCTTTCAGCTAACTAGTTTGCGTCTAATCGGATTTAAACAAAATGAGAAGACAATGTTTAAACGATTGTGGAGAAATTATCAACTGTAGGGTGTGTGAGGCTACAGTAAACTAGCCTTTAATTTGCAAAGTACCAAAAATAGAAGGCTAATGACAATACAAATGGTAGCAATGTGATAACTGGACATTGTAATTGCACGTTTTAGGATACAATACTCATTTTCAGCCAGACGCGTGAGAGAGCATGTAGCTTGTTTACCTACGGGTGCTTCGTTACAGTCAAGAGCTTTTAAGAACACGTGAACCTATTCCACATCGACAACCAATGTCTCTTTTTACTTGCAGTTTTCTTAAAGAGGAATATTCTGCTACTTCAGTTCAGATCTAATACTCGTGAATAGTCAATTATAAATATGACTAAACAGGTGGTAGCCTAGACCTATGATTAAAAAACCTAACATAAATAACCTACTTAGTGGGGAAAAAAACCTTCGCATTTCACAATAGTTTATGACTGACAATTCAATCACAGAAATTAAATATAATATTGGTTAACATTAGCAGAACCAGCTAGCCTAAAATGAAAATACACAAAACATGTTTTTTTTGCTTATGTCCAATGGATAGTACAATTTAGGCTCTAATAATCATTTTCAATTTAATACGTTGTCGTCATAGAGAGGGCTGAAACTGGAGTGCTTGTCTAGATGATACCTCTCACTGTTGAATATATTGTGCAATTTATTCCAACTTTGCATGATAATAAACTTTGGGATATGCAAAGTAGCCCTACTGTAACAACCACCTCCAATTGGCAACAGCAAAGCATGACATAACGTTAAGGCAGGGCTAGATGGAATTCCTGTACGCTCATTGGTGAAAAGAGTTGCCAGTCAATTTAGCCCTATCCCCTTCTCCTTGACCAGGCTCGGTTGAGAAGTGCAGTAGGAGTGTGAGAGAGGGTCGCGGCCGTGGCGAACTGATGGTCTGACAGATGAAATAGCGAAAATAGAGAAAGATAAGGCGGGCGTTCACCCTCACAAAATCATGTTCCCTAAAGGCAAAGGGTCCGCTGTGCCGTCGGATGGACAAGCACGGGAAAAGTAAGTTTTCAAACATATTTCTTACCTAATGCATATTCTACCCCCCCTCGGCTTTGTGGTTTGCCGGACAGTGAATTTCCTCTTACGGAGGAGGATGGAATTGAATGAACCGCCTTGTCTGCTCGCCATTCGTTCCCGATTCTGACTTCGGCTTTATGCTCTTCCTTGGCCTCATTACTGCACGTAAATGGGTGCTTTTATTTTTCAATGAAGCGTCTAAACTATATATATATTTAGTTTATGGAAAAATGAATAGCTTAAACAAATGCACCGTCCAATTTGCTTTACGTATTTTCTGTTACATTAATTGATTAAAATGTTGCTTCCCCCAATGTTTCGGTTACTACTTTGTTTGAGTTCGCCGCTACGAGGGTCGTCTCCAACACTAGTTTATCGACCTATAATTACGCGTTTTCTTCTTGGTTACAATGTTTCCGATTTGAAGTGTTTGGAGAGCCATCGTGCGAAAAGGCCATTTGGAGTCGGTGGTCCATGCAAACCGTCTGAGTTGAAATTCAGGGGTGTATTCATCCCGCCGATTCTATTGCAAAACGTTTCTTAAACGGAAGCGAACGAAATGGGGAGGGACCTACCATATTTTGTTCAATAGAAACTCTCGTTTTAGTTACAAAACGGAACTGCAACTGTTTGGACAAATTATTACACACCTGGACTGTCGATCATGTGCCTCAAAGTGCAAGACATCTTAGTTGATTAGAGACTCAAACACCCAACATCAATCAGGCCCTTGAGGACTGGAGTTGCCCACCCTATGCTTTATAATAGAGTCAAATAATTTAGAGTAAACTCAAATGTAGTTCTAAAACACTTGCTTTTTATGCCATAATATTATTATTCAAACTGTTGTTTTTGTTGACAGGTTAGCATTATACGTCTATGAGTATTTGTTACACATAGGAGCACAGAAGTCCGCACAGACCTTTTTATCAGAGGTGAGTATCTTACTGCTAACTGGAGATCAGTCCTATCCATGTGACCATACTTCAATAACAAACAAATTCCCATTTTGAATCAATAAATGTCATTGTTTTTTTTGTTAAAGTAGGCCCTATTGTTCATTGAAAATGTTTTTTACTCTCCCCTTTTCCAGATCCGATGGGAAAAGAACATCACACTCGGGGAACCCCCTGGGTTCCTACACTCTTGGTGGTGGTAAGTGTTCCGTATGTCAATGTGTCAATCAGTGGAGGCTGCTGAGAGGAGGACTGTTCGTAATAATGGCTGGAATGGAGTCAATGGAGTGGTATCAAACGTGGTTAATGCCATTCCATTATACTCCATGCCAGCCATTATTATGAGCCGTCCTCCCCTGAGCAGCCTCCACTGATGTCAATACACCATATTGTATCATGTACATTATTCCGTTGCTTCACGACCTGCGTGTCTTGTCCACAGTGTATTTTGGGACCTGTATTGTGCTGCACCAGAGAGAAGAGAGACGTGTGACCACTCCAGTGAAGCGAAGGCCTTCCATGATTACGTGAGTTCTGCTCCTCCTCATAAGCCTTTGCTGCTGCACATGTTGCTGGGGTTCTGCTGAAGAGCCTGGGCCCGTATTCATAAAGCGTCTTGAGTGCTGATGTAGGATCAGGTCTCCCTGTCCATATAATCGTATTAAATTATGATCTGAAAGGGAAATCTGATCCTAAATCAGCACTCCTACTCTGAGACACTTTATGAATACAGGCCCTGGTTTCCTTTGAGCCTACATTAATGTAGAATGAGAGCGCACCCGGACAAGCGTAATTAAAAAATAATCATGTTTTGCTATGAGTACCTTCTTAGGAGTTGGAACGCAAACTTATGCAACGAGTACTTTCCTCTGCTGTGAGATCTAGACCTACTATATAGTCCTTGTTACCCCTTGTACGGTTTTGATGCCTTGGGTAGTGGCGATAGAGACGTTTCTGTCTCTTTGTTTCTTGGGCCATACCTTCTAATTGAATTGGCCCCCAGTTGTTCTCTTCTGCATCTATAGCTGGTGTTTTGGTGTGTTGCTGCTGCACTCCTCTCTGGGTAGTGTACGGAGTATGTCATAGCAGTAGGACAGGATGTTTCAGAGCCGTGTGTGTAGCTATTTATCAGGCTTTGTGGACTTCAGGTCTGTGGGATGTATCAGGTCTGTGGGATGTATCAGGTCTGTGTAGCTTATAGTTTGCCAGGGTGTCTCGGCAGCTTCCTATAGCTGTCCATCCAGCTGACATCTTGCCCTGTCATTGGCCCTGGCGATGACCCTCCGACAGTATGGAGCTTAAAGGCTTCTGTGAAAATGGTGCTGATGTCAGCATGTCCTGAGTCAGACATGTCTGATCTGATGTGGACCCCCTCTCTGTTTCTCCACTGTGCTGCAGCTCTCTCCCCGCCTCTCTCATCTCATCCCCAAGAGGAAAAATTCAGACCTGGGTGTTGTTCATTAGGACACCAAATGGAAGAAAAAAAGACTGAAACAGGGAGGTGGACCTGTCCAATAAGAAAGGCTCATTTTTATTGTCGGTTGCAAAGTGTTTTCTATTGCGTGCTCTAATGAACACGACCCCGCACTGTTGCGGCCAGTCGCTGTTGAGCAATGTTCGTAAGCAGAGTTTGAACAAAATGGGTTCAGATTCTCAATTATCTCGAATAGTAGTGGCCAGGAGTTAAAATATTTTTTTTACTAAAGATGAACCTGTCTCCATCTTGTGCTAGAATGTTTTTTTTTTCCTGAACTTACAGGATGGTAGTAGCCTACTCCATTGGAACTCAAATTCATAGAGCTTGTAGTTTGTGGCCTGTCTCTAAACTTGGCTCTTGCATACTGACTATTTGCATATTGTGTCTTTGCATGTTCAGAACACTATGCACTTGGGGAAATGGCTTTAGTCTCCCATCATCACTCCTATCTCATACTACTGCTGGTCAGGCTTCTCCAGGACAGGCAGTCAAACTAGGGAGCATCCAAGAAGTCTTCCTCTTTCTATTTCCTTCCCTTTTCACTAGGAACCAAAACGTCCGAACTGGAGGGGAATCACCAAGTTGTCCAATGAGAAACGCTTGTTTTCATTGCAAAATTCTGTTGCAAAAACATTTTGCTACGATTTGCTATGGTGTGCACTAATGAGTACACCCTTCACTGATCTAAGAAGACAAGATAGGAGCCAGTATCATAGTAGAAGCTCACTGAGGGATGTGCTTCACCTGTACAGTTCTGCAGGCCACTAAGACCAGCCCAGACAAAGGAAAAGATACAAGTAGGAGAGGAGGCCACTGTAGACTTGAGATCCACCCATTGTGGGGTTGACATCACAGGAAGGGGTTAAAGCGGGGCTGTTGGGCCTTGTTCTTGCCTGAGAGGGTTGTCAAGGTAACAACAGCCCTCCTGATCTGGCAGGTGACCTGGGAGCCAGTAGGAGGAGGGGGGCACACAGCAGAGCCGCATCTGCCATTTCTTTCATTGGACCTAGTCTTTGTTATGCTAGCTAGCTAACAACCATACATCTTTAGCGTTAGGCTAGTGCTAGCCAACAGAAATGGACAGCTTTTTGACACCGAGACATGCTGGGATTGTGAAGAAGAGCAGTAGGGTGCGCAAATGAATAGGCCTGTTTTGGCTTTTGAATACATTTGTTGACATGTCAATGAAACTAGTCAACTGTGTTATGTCTGTGGTGGTATCGAGAGATGGGATCCCTGTGTATCGATGTTGGTTCTTCCTGTGTTCACCTTAGGCTAGTACATGGACAGTGGGAACAGTGCTCTGTCTTTGTTTGCGTGGGCCCAGACTTCCTCCTCATTTTCCTTTCTTCTCTTTCTCTCTCCTCCTCCCTCTCTCTCGATCTCTACTTTTCTCCACCCCATGTCTCTCTTCTATATCTTTCCCTCGATCTCTCTCTCTCCCCCCTTTCAGTTCAAAGGGCTTTATTGGCATTGGAAACATGTTTACATTGCCAAAGCAAGTGAAATAGACAGTAAACAAAAGGGGAATATTCAGAAATGAACAGTAAACATTATTCACAAGTTTTAAAATAATATAGACATTTCAAATGTTATTATTGGCTATGTACAGTGTTGTAACAAAGTGCAAGTAGTTGAAGTACAAAAGGGGATTTTAATTTTTTTACTGATAAATATAGGTTGTTTTTACAATTGTGTGACTCCACTGGTTGACCTTTTCTTGTGGCAACAGGTCACACATCTTGCTGCTGTGGTGGCACAATGTGGTATTTCACCTAATAGAGATGGTAGTTTATCAAGATTGGATTTGTTTTCAAATTTGTTGTGTGTAATCTGAGGGAAATATGTGTCTCTAACATGGTCATACATTTGACAGGAGGTTAGGAAGTGCAGCTCGGGTTCCACTTCATTTTATGTGCACATACAGTGAGGGGAAAAAAGTATTTGATCCCCTGCTGATTTTGTACGTTTGCCCACTGACAAAGAAATGATCAGTCTATAATTTTAATAGTAGGTTTATTTGAACAGTGAGAGACAGAATAACAACAAAAAAATCCAGAAAAACGCATGTGAAAAATGTTATACAGTGGGGAAAAAAAGTATTTAGTCAGCCACCAACTGTGCAAGTTCTCTCACTTAAAAAGATGAGAGAGGCCTGTAATTTTCATCATAGGTACACTTCAACTATGACAGACAAAATGAAGAAAAAAAATCCAGAAAATCACATTGTAGGATTTTTAATGAATTTATTTGCAAATTATGGTGGAAAATAAGTATTTGGTCACATACAAACAAGCAAGATTTCTGGCTCTCACAGACCTGTAACTTCTTCTTTAAGAGGCTCCTCTGTCCTCCACTCGTTACCTGTATTAATGGCACCTGTTTGAACTTGTTATCAGTATAAAAGACACCTGTCCACAACCTCAAACAGTCACACTCCAAACTCCACTATGGCCAAGACCAAAGAGCTGTCAAAGGACACCAGAAACAAAATTGTAGACCTGCACCAGGTTGGGAAGACTGAATCTGCAATAGGTAAGCAGCTTGGTTTGAAGAAATCAACTGTGGGAGCAATTATTAGGAAATGGAAGACATACAAGACCACTGATAATCTTCCTCGATCTGGGGCTCCACGCAAGATCTCACCCCGTGGGGTCAAAATGATCACAAGAACGGTGAGCAAAAATCCCAGAACCACACGGGGGGACCTAGTGAATGACCTGCAGAGAGCTGGGACCAAAGTAACAAAGCCTACCATCAGTAACACACTACGCCGCCAGGGACTCAAATCCTGCAGTG
>QNTS01005914.1:12525-22660 GCA_003317085.1 Hucho hucho
CAGTGTCCACACGGGGCTGTACTGTTGTATGATATCAGTGAAATGTGTTTGTGTAATACCATACCCAACGGCATAGAACAGGGGAGACCTGGAATCACAGAGCCTGGGTCGCTGTGACCGACGAGAGCAGAGCGCAGAGCGCAGAACGGGAGCCCTGGAAACACAGGGGCAGTGTCCACACGGGGCTGTACTGTTGTATGATATCAGTGAAATGTGTTTGTATAATAAAATAATAATATATAACAGCCATACCCAACGGCACAACGTCCACAACCACTCGGGGAACGTAGTGTAGGAGGGGGGGGGGCGTTTTTAAATCCCATACCCAAACCCACACGGGGCCCAAGGGCCACATGGGCCCAAGGGCGAGCAGGGAGCCTTGCTCAACCTCGCCACACTACTCGCAGACTCTGTACGCTCTATAGCGTATGCCTCGACAGTGGCTGGCGCCTGGGTTGCTCTGACCCACGAGCACAGAGCGCAGAGCACAGATAGAGAGCCCTGGAAACACAGGGCCTGGGTCGCTCTGACCCGAGGACCACGGGAGGGTTATACAGGTAACAAGCTGAGATTAGGAGCACTCCCTTTAAGATTGTGCTCCTAATCTCAGCTCGTTACCTGTATAAAAGACACCTGGGAGCCAGAAATCTTTCTGATTGAGAGGGGGTCAAATACTTATTTCCCTCATTAAAATGCAAATCAATTTATAACATTTTTCACATGCGTTTTTCTGGATTTTTTTGTTGTTATTCTGTCTCTCACTGTTCAAATAAACCTACCATTAAAATTATAGACTGATATTTTCTTTGTCAGTGGGCAAACGTACAAAATCAGCAGGGGATCAAATACTTTTTTCCCTCACTGTAGTACAGCTAATGCTAAAAACAGTTAAATGCATTTGTGAATTCAATAGTTTAGGCTTACAGCTCCATGTCATTTCAATAACTTTATTTCAATAAAAACATTAAACACACCTGTCCCTGACTTTTCCTAAATATCTGTATTTTACACTCTAGCAGTAGGCCAACATTAAGATACATATCATAAAAGACACACACTTTCTGAGCATTCCATCCTCAAAGCACCATGTGCTATAATAGCGGAAGCTTTGGCTACGCCATGTCAATGAAATGAACTTGTTCATTTAGCAGTCATCACATGCTTATATTCCCCAGCCTTTTACAATATGAATATGATGGAATATAACAGAATACAATGGAAATGATATCCTTCCCCAGATGGGTATTTGCTGATTGTCATTAGTAAACATGGAGCTGTGGTTATTCTCGGAAAACATTTTGAAAGAGAGACCAGCCGTAAAATGGTTTCTGTTCAAAAGTAGGTTAATTAAAAACCTTGGAATATGCTCTTTTGGATCGGGCATAGTAATCACATCTGCCCTGCATGGACCTCTAGGATTATTTGGAAAAGTAAGCACGCACCAACAAGCTTCACAAAGATGCTCTCAAAGATGCTCTCAAAGATGCTCTCAAAGATGCTCTCAAAGATGCTCTCAAAGATGCTCTCAAAGATGCCCTCTGGTGGTCAAACTAGCATTAATGGCAACAATGTCTCAAGGTAAAATACTATGACGTCATGCACTCGAACATGCCATTCCGCAGCATCGCAGACTTTACTTTAAAATGAGGACCCACTGTAATTTTGCCGATTAAGTTATAAATTACACAATGTCATGTGTACATCTTAAGGTCTGCATCACTATACTGAGAGCGTTTCCGTTTCTAAAAGGACGGGGTGTTTATGGAGCGTTTGTTTATGTTTTTTTCAGGGCCCCCGTACTGCACAATGAGGACGAGGAAGTGAATAGAGATTTTGTTGTAAAAAAGCTAACTTTAAGAAACCAAGGTAAGACAACCACCACAGGCGGCTGGTGACACCTTCACTGGGGAGGACGGGCTCATAGTAATGGCTGGAACAGAATCAATGGAATTGTATCGAACACATCAAACCTATATTTTCCATGCGTTTCATACCATTCCATTTACTCCCTTCCAGCCATTGTTATGAGCCGTCCTCCACACAGCAGCCTCCTGTGACAGCCACATTTCACAGTCAAAGTAAGTACATTTTTTTCCTGACCTTGAGGAGGGGTTGAACAGGAAGATGGTGGATGGTCCACTGAGATCACCTTCAGGGCCAAGGAGACTGGTGATATACAGCAGACAGTGTAGGATAGTCCAATGGTTTTCAGAACTGTCTCCGGGGAACCTCAGATGTTTCACACTTTTGTTGTAGCTCTGTATTAGCTCGCCTGATTCACCAATCAAGGGCTTGATGATTAGTTGACAAGCTGAACC
Source organism: Hucho hucho (assembly GCA_003317085.1). NCBI lineage: Eukaryota > Metazoa > Chordata > Actinopteri > Salmoniformes > Salmonidae > Hucho > Hucho hucho. The sequence goes on from QNTS01005914.1 coordinate 14,844, forward strand.
AGGTGTGCTATCTCAGGAAGAGTTCAAATACATGGAACGGCCAGGGGTCCCTGAGGAGATGGAACGGCGAGGGGTCCCTGAGGAGACGGAACGGCGAGGGGTCCCTGAGGAGATGGAACGGCGAGGGGTCCCTGAGGAGACGGAACGGCAAGGGGTCCCTGAGGAGATGGAACGGCGAGGGGTTCCTGAGGAGATGGAATGGCCAGGGGTCCCCGAGGAGGGGTTTGAAAGCCCTTGGGATAGGACATGAATTCCACCTCAGGACCCCTCGTTCTAACATGAGAGAGAGGATCCATACTGGGTTCTGTCTCACTCTCCATCTCCCTCTGGCTTTGATTATACCACCACAGCCAGAACCGACACAGTAACTTAACTCAACATGGGGTTTGTCAACACAACACAGGAGTTCATCCTTCCAACTTTCTGCCGATGGAGGGATGTGAATTTTAAGCAAAATCATGATTGGACACGGTGTTATGAATGAAGATTGATTTGTCACGGCTGTGTGGGAGGAAATTGGTACAGTTCTATAACCGCAGTTGTGTTGACAGTTGTTGGCAGGGCTGAGTGAATGTGTCAGGGGGTCAGTATGCATTCAGAGAACATTGTGAAACATTTAGATGGGCTAGGTAGTGAAGGATAAAACCTGGAGTGGTGGAATTGATCTAGAATTGATATGAAGTAAAAGATGAACTATAGCATGAATTCAAATCCATCCAATACTGCACCATGGCAATACCAACAATGACCGTACAGAATGGCTGTTTCTTAATGTTCTAAACCTTGTTTTCTTGCTTTCTTTGTTTGTTTGCTCGTTGTTTGTTAACAATTTACAGCAGTGGGCTATATCAGGGTCACACAGAGTGGTAATATTAAACAGATCAACAGTGAAACCAAAGTTTACACCTCACACACATGGTTGTGGGCTTAAAAGAGGACACCTGTACCATGTCAGATATAGAGTTGAAATGTATTACATTTTGAGTTTGCATGCCATTATTACACTTTATATACATTACAGAAACATTTAATTTTATTAATTATGAAATTACGAAAAATATGAATAACATTTCACTCATGAGGCCACTAGGGTGCGCTTTGGTCATTCGACTGCAGGAAAGCGGTACGAGCATTGCTTGCCAGCTACACTGTGAAAATTATTAACAAAATGTAAATGCGCTGTAAAGTCATCATCCCAGTGAATGATGTGTTTCACTGCACCATCATTCAGGCCAACTGCATTTTCTCTAACGGGGAAATAGCCTGGAGAGGGCCGAAGCCAAGCAGGAATGCTGGGCTGTGGGGGAGAGATGTGCTTTATATTAATGCTATTAGCTGTCTAGAGACGGGCTTGTGTTTCAATACCCTTCAAAACAGACAACAGTGGAAAAACAGAGCAATGAAGGACACAATAAGTGTGTGTGTGTTGGAGTGTGTGTGTGTGTGTTCTGTGAGTTTGTGTGTGTGTGTGAGTTTGTGTATGTGTGTGAGTTTGTGTGAGTGTGTCAGTGTGTGTGTTTGTGTGAGTGTGTGTTTGTGTGTGAGTGTGTTTGTTTGAGAAAATAACATAATTATTTAACCAGGGTTGCAATGGCCCTAGCCCTCACCCTCCGATCCAACAGGTCCCAGACGTGCTCAATGGGATTGAGATCCGGTCTCTTCGCTGGCCACGACAGAACACTGACATTCCTGTCTTGCAGGAAAACCCTCACAGAATGAGCAGTATGGCTGGTGGCATTGTCATGCTGGAGGGTCATGTCAGGATGAGCCTGCAGGAAGGGTACCACATGAGGGAGGAGGATGTCTTCCCTGTAACGCACAGCGTTGAGATTGCCTGCAATGACAACAAGCTCAGTCTGATGATGCTGTGACACACCGCCCCAGACCATGACGGACCATCCACCTCCAAATCAATCCCGCTCCAGAGTACAGGCCTTGGTGTAACGCTCATTCCTTCCACGATAAACGCGAATCCGACCATCACCCCAGGTGAGACAAAACCGCGACTCGTCAGTGAAGAACACTTTTAGCCAGTCCTGTCTGGTCCAGCGACGGTGGGTTTGTGCCCATAGGCAACATTGTTGCCGGTGAAGTCTGGTGAGGACCTGCCTTACAACAGGCCTATAAGCCCTCAGTCCAACCTCTCTCAGCGTATTGCGGACAGTCTGAGCACTGATGGAGGGATTGTGCGTTCCTGTTACACGTGGTCTGCCACTGTGAGGACGATCAGCTGTCCGTCCTTTCTCCCTGTAGTGCTGTCTTAGGCGTCTCACAGTACGGACATTGCAATTTATTGCCCTTGCCACATCTGCAGTACTCATGCCTCCTTGCAGCATGCCTAAGGCACATTCACGCAGATGAGCAGGGACTCTGGGCATCTTTCTTTTGGTATTTTTCAGAGTCAGTAGAAAGGCCTCTTTAGAGTCCTAAGTTTTCATAACTGTGACCTTAATTGCCTACCGTCTGTAAGCTGTTAGTGTCTTAACGACCGTTCCACAGGTGCATGTTCATTAATTGTTTATGGTTCATTGAACAAGCATGGGAAACAGTGTTTAACTTCTTAGGGAGCGGCTGCATAGGTGACGGTTTTGGAGAGTCTGGCGTGCCCAAAGTAAAATGCCTGCCACTCAGGCCCAGAAAATAGGATATGCACATAATTAGTACTATTGGATAGGAAACACTCTGAAGTTTCTAAGAGTGTTAAGATAATGTATGTGAGTATAACAGAACTGATATAGCAGGCGAGAACCCGAGGAAAATCCATCCAGATTTGCAGTTTTTTTTGTAAATGAGCATCTTCTCCATTGTGCCTATTGCATACAATGTTATGTAGGACAGAGACTGCAGTACCTATGGCTTCCACTAGATGTCAACAGTCAACAGTCAAAGACTGGGAATTCTTGGAGTAACCAGAACGGATAGGAACAGGAAGAAGTCAGAGGACCACTTTTGTAAACAAGGTTTGACGCGCGCGAGATTGTGAACGCACACCACTTCATTTTTCTTTCCTATCGTTCACGTTATCGTCCGGTTGAAATATTACAGCAAAAATACACAAAACGATACCTAAAGATACATAAAAAATGATGTTTGATTTGTTTGTAGAAAGTGTATAGGTATAATTTGAACGTGTTCTCTTCACGGTTCAATGGGCGACTCAACGGTGGATTTTATGATCATAACGCGCCAACCAAACGGAGATTTATGGATATAATAAATGACTTTTTCTAACAAAAGAACCATTGGATGTCTTCGTTGGACACTTGGGAAGCCCTCAGCAGAAGTTCTTCGAAAGGTAAGGGATTTTATATTAGCGATTTTATGCGTTTTTTGAGACCCGCGTTGGTTATGGATTTATGCTAATGCATAAAATATGAGAGGGGCTATCCTCAAACAATCAAATNACACCATCTCGAGGCTGTTGACATCATAAGGAAGCGACGTGTACTGCATTCATATGCCCTTATATGGTCATTTTCATGAGGGAGGGGTTCCCAAATGAGCAATGTGTCAAAATCACTTTTTCCAGGACAGAAATTCCTCGGGGTTTTGCCTGCCATATCCGTTCTGTTTCACTCACAGACAAATGGTTAACAGTTTTGGAATATTCAGAGTGTTTCCTATCCAATGGTACTAAATATATGCATATCCTATTTTCTGGGCCTGAATGGGAGGCATTTTACTTTGGGCACGCCAGGCTCTCCAAAACCGTCACCTCGGGAGCTGCTCCCTGAGAAGTTAAATGAGATCTCTCCTCAAAGGCGGAGGTGTTGCTAACATTTACGATAGCAAATTTCAATTTACAAAAACAAAGACTGCGTTTTCGTCATTTGAGCTTCTAGTCATGAAATCTATGCAGCCTACTCAATCACTTTTTATATTTACTGTTTACAGGTCTCCTGGGCCGTATACTCCATTCCTCACTAAGTTCCCTGAATTCCTATTGGACCTTGTAGTCATGGCAGATAATTTTCACATTTTTGGTGACTTTAATATTCACATGGAAAAGACCACAGACCCACTCCAAAAGACTTTCGAAGCCATCATCGCCTCAGTGGGATTTGTCCAACATGTCTCCGGACTCACTGCCACAGTCATATTCTGGACCTAGTTTTGTCCAGTGGAATAAATATTTTGGATTTGAATGTTTTTCCTCATAATTCTGGACTATCGGACCACCATTTTATTACGTTTGCAATCGCAACAAATAATCTGCTCAGACAAAATATGACACCTTACTGGAACTTGTGAATTCAAAATAAGACCTTTAATATAAAATATCAGAGGCCATGCTGAACTATGGAACAACCGAATTCTGAACAGCAGAGCCTTTATAGTATTTCATCCTTACATGAGGCATATAGACACTCCCCATATTCTGATACAATTTCCCTCTTTTCTATAGGTCCTTTGTTACATTGTCTGCTGACATCCTGTTGCTACATGTCTGTTTATCAGTTCCATATGTCCTTTCTGCTGACATCCTGTTTCTTCTGGAGTCCACTGTTCAACTATCTAGCTTTGGCCATTTACCTGAGCTCAGCTGATATTCTGCTCACCTGTCTTATTCGTTATATATGTTTTTCTGTCTCAATACTTCAAAGTGGTCAGTCAGAATACTGGAAGTGTAATCATTGTCATGAGTTATTCTCCAACAAGTCCCCAACCAAGGACCCCAACCAAGGACCCCAACCTCGGACCCCAACCTCAGACAACCCAAAGATTCCTAGACGCCCTTCAAGACTCCCTCCACCTACACAAGGACGTCAGAGCACAAAAATCGGTTTACCACCTAACTGAGGAACTAAATGTAACCTTGCGTAAGTTCTGGCTTGGTTTAGATCTTATCTGTCAGAAAGATATCCGTTTGTCTCTGTGGATGGTTTGTCCTCTGACAAATCAACTGTAAATGTCAATGTTCTTCAAGGTTCCGTTTTAGGACCACTATTGTTTTCACTATATATTTTACCTCTTGGTGACGTCATTCGGAAACATAATGTTAACTTTCACTGCTATGCGGACGATACACAGCTGTACATTTTGCTGAAACATGGTGAAGCCCCAAAATTGCCCTCCCTAGATGCCTCTGTTTCAGACATAAGAAAAACAGAGATGCTAGTTCTAGGTCCTAAGAAACGAAGAGATCTTCTGTTGAATCTGACAACTAATCTTGATGGTTGTACAGTCGTCTCAAATAAAACTGTGAAGGACCCTGATCTGGACCCTGATCTCTCTTTTGACGAACATATCAAGACTGTTTCAAGGACAGCTTATTTCCATCTACGTAACATTGCAAAAATCAGAAACGTTCTGTCCAATAATGATGCAAAAAAAATTATCCATGCTTTTGTCACTTCTAGATTGGACTAATGCAATGCTCTACTTTCCAGCTACCCGGATAAAGCACTAAATAAAGTTAGTGCTAAACATGACTGCTAGAATCTTGACTAGAACCCCAAAAATGTATCACATTACTCCAGTGCTAGCCTCTCTGCACTGGCTTCAGGTTAAGGTTAGGGCTGATTTCAAGGTTTTACTGCTAACCTACAAAGCATTACATGGGCTTGCTCCTACCTATCTTTCCGATTTGGTCCTGCCGTACATTCCTACACGTATGCTACGGTCACAAGATGCAGGCCTCCTTATCGTCCTCAGAGTTTCTAAGCAAACAGCTGGAGGCAGGGCTTTCTCCTACAGAACTACATTTTTATGGAATGGTCTGCCTATCCATGTGAGAGACGCAGACTCGATCTCAACCTTTAAGTCTTCATTGAAGACTCATCTCTTCAGTAGGTCCTATGATTGAGTGTTGTCTGTCCCAGGGGTGTGAAGGGGAGCGGAAAGGTACTGGAGCGACGAATCGCCCTTGCTGTCTCTGCCTCGCCGGTACCCCTCTCTCCACTGGGATGCTCTGCCTCTAACCCTTTTACGGAGGCTGAGTCACTGGCTTACTGGTGCTCTTCCATGCCGTCCCTAGGAGGGGTGCGTCACTTGAGTGGGTTGAGTCATTGACGTGATCTTCCTGTCCGGGTTGGCACGCCCCTTGGGTTTGTGCCGTGGGGGAGATTTTCGTGGGCTATATTCGGCCTTGTCTCAGGGTAGTCAGTTGGTGGTTGAATATATCCCTCTAGTGGTGTGGTGCTGTGCTTTGACAAAGTGTGTGGGGTTATATTCTGCCTGGTTGGCCCTGTCCAGGGGTTTCGTCGGACGGGGCCACAGTGTCTCAGCCTCCAGTATTTATGCTGCAATAGTTTACGTGTCGGGGGGCTAGGGAACCCTGACCTGTTCACTGGACGTGCTACCTTGTCCCGGACCTGCTGTTTTCAACTCTCTCTACCGCAACTGCTGTCTCTAACTCTGAATGATCGGCTATGAAAAGCCAACTGACATTTACTCCTGAGATGCTGACCTGTTATTTCCTCTACAACCACTGTGATTATTATTATCTGACCCTGCTGGTCATCTATGAACGTTTGAACATCTTGGCCATGTACTGTTATAATCTCCACCCGGCACAGCCAGAAGAGGACTGGCCACCCCTCAGAGCCTGGTTCCTCTCTAGGTTTCTTCCTAGGTTCCTGCCTTTCTAGGGAGTTTATCCTAGCCACCGTGCTACTACATCTGCATTGCTTGCTGTTTGGGGTTTTAGGCTGGGTTTCTGTATAGCACTTTGTGACATCGGCTAATGTAAAAAGGGATTCATAAATACATTTGATTGATTGATTGAGAGAGAGAGAGCGAGAACAGGAGAGCGACAGATAGAGAGACTGTAACCCTTCAGACCTGTCGTCATTGGACCTGGGTTATTGTGGACTAGACTGTTGTGAGTTTGATACTGTTACCCTCCAATTTGATTCTTTTGACATTGACTGAAAATAATATGTGAGATGTCTGTCTTTCTGCCTGCCTGCCTGCCTGTCTGTCTTTCTGCCTGCCTGTCTGCCTACCTGCTGGTCTGCCTGTCTGTCTGTCTGCCTGCCTGTCTGTCTGCCTACCTGCTGGTCTGCCTGTCTGTCTGTCTGCCTGCCTGTCTGCCTACCTGCTGGTCTGCCTGTCTGTCTGTCTGTCTGTCTGTCTGTCTGTCTGTCTGTCTGTCTGTCTGCCTGTCAGTCTGTCTATCAGTCTGTCTGTCTCTGCTCTACCTGACAGCAGTGGTGTAAAGTACTTAAGTAAAAATACTCTAAAGTACAACTTAAGTAGTTTTTTGGGGTATCTGTACTTTACTTTACTATTTAGAATTTTGACTTTTACTTATAATTCACTACATTCCTAAAGAAAATTATGTACTTTTAAATCCATACATTTTCCCTACAAAATAAACGCACAATACAGGCTGCACAAAGCACGGGTGAAAACATACAACCTGGCGTACCAACATGCCAAAACAAACAATTCCCCACACAAACATGGGGGGAACAAAGGGTTAACTGGACAACAGTAATGAAGGAAAATCAAAACCAGGTGTGTGTGAAAACAAGACAAAACAAATGGAAAATGAAAAGTGGATTGGCGATGGCTAGAAGACCGGTGACATCGACCGCCGAACGCTGCCCGTACAAGGAGAGGAACCGACTTCGGCGGAAGTCACTTGCCATCTGGTTTGCTTAATATAAGGAATTTAAAATGATTTATACTTGTACTTTTACTTATTTTAGCAATTACATTTACTTTTTATGCTATTTAAAACCAAATACTTTTAGACTTCTACTCAAGTAGTATTTTACTGGGTGACTATTACTTTTACTTGAGTCATTTTCTATTATTAAGGTATCTTTACTTCTACTCAAATATGACAGTTGGGTACTTTTTCCACCACT
>QNTS01005914.1:35628-51865 GCA_003317085.1 Hucho hucho
ACTGGGGACCCTCTCTGGCGGTCCCGGACTGGGGACCCTCTCTGGCGGTTCCGGACAGGGAACCTTCTCAGGAGGTCCCGGACAGGGGACCCTCTCTGGAGGTCCCGGACAGGGGACCCTCTCTGGAGGTCCCGTACAGGGGACCTTCTCTGGAGGTCAAGGACATGGGACACGCACTGGCCCTCTGGTGCGGGGAGCAGGAACGAACCGTGCTGGGCTCACTAAACGCACTGGCACTCTGGTGCGGGGAGCAGGAACCGGCTGCGGGAAATTCGGGACAGAGAACTGGCAGACAATATCACTTTTGGGAGTGTGAATACGGTCAGCACAACGACAATTACCCAGAGTCCTAGAGAAACATAAAATAAGGATGAAGCACTGTACCCTTGGAGAGAAACGGTGAACATGTGAAAGAACTCCAGTATCAATATGTCCAGGTAAGATGTCTGTTCAATAACCAAAAAGGGTACATACACAGCTATGCATAATGTAAAGTACTGTAAAACTCTGGATTGACTATATTTTAGAGAGTAATGGAGATGGAAGCCAGGCAAAATGCACATACATTCATCTTTGTGGATGAAGCTGGATTAAACCTGGCAAAAACACGCCGTGGATGTCCCAGGCCAACATCACAATGTGTGCAGCACTGTCCAATGATGGGTTGCTGTTACACAAACCACTCATTGGCCCCTATAATACAGAGAGGCTAATTTCTTTTCAGGATGACCTGCACAATTGACTTATGCCAGCGGACGAGAGAGGGGCAAGAAACTCCCCTAACTTCGTTGTTGTGTGAGATACGGTGGCATTCCACCACTCTGCTGCAGTCACAGACTGGTTTACTGCACATCCCAGGATGTCAGTACTATTACTGCCTCCATACTCCCCCTTCCTAAACCCCATTGAGGAGTTTCTGTCTGCGTGGAGGTGAAAGGTTTATGACCACCATCCACATGACCAGATGTCCTTACTGGATGCCATGAATACGGGGTGTGGAGGCACTTCTCCTGAAGACTGCCAGGGTTGGATTAGACATTCCAGAAGATACTTTCCAAGATGCATCGCCAGAGAAGAATTTGATGAGAACTTGTGGCCAAATGCAGAAGAGAGGGAGAACTAGAACCTTCACAGTACTGTACAGTATGACTGATTATACTATGTTGTTGATGTTTTTTTTGTAATTATTATTGCAGCCTTGGAATTTCAGGAATTAGTTTTTGTTTCAACTTTTTATTTTTCACAAGTAAATTACTATATGCAAAGATAGGGAGCGGCTGGTAGCCTAGTGGTTAGAGTGTTGGACTAGTAACCGAAAGGTTGCAAGATCGAATCACCGAGCTGACAAGGTAAAAATCTGTTTTTCTACCCCTGAACAAGGCAGATAACCCACTGTTCCTAGACCATCATTGAAAATAAGAATTTGTTCCTAACTAAAAAAATATAGGATATTGAAGCAAATTTCGGATTAATTCTTGTTACTAGTACTTTAATACAGTCAAAGTGAAAAGGTGTTATTCTTATTCTATAATAAAATACAGATTTATGTGAAAATTCATTCAAACTTCAAAGAGAAAAGTTCATAATTGATGTAATGCTCCCTGTTAGTGTGTTTTAGGTCAGTGCATTATGAGTGACACTGTACGCTTTCTGAGTGAGAATTGTTGCCAGTGTTATGGTCGAACGAGCTTATTCTGAGACATGTATGAAGTGTTTTGGTGGTCTGAGTGAGTTGGTAAGGTGAGATTAACTGTTTGGCCAAGATGCATGCTGGTAATGCAGACTGTGTGAAGAGTTTTGAAGAAGTGGCTTCAGTATTGACCGATGCTTTTAGCAATTGAAAAAAAACAAACGACTACTCACACAGACTCCAGTCTGATATTCTGAACAGAATATCAACCCTTCACACAGATGGGGTCGAACCGCTCACACAGAATCTGGCCCTGGCAACTCACACAGATATTGCCATGTGTTAACACCTCTTTTTCTTTTAGGCCTTTTACATGATTGTTATAAGAAAGTCTCACCTTTTTATTTCTCTGTGTTCGGGATCCCTTATCCCCCCGCTGGAACCCATCCTCGTTGCCAGATTGTCGTAGAAAAAGGATTTATTAAGTGAGAGAGACTTCGTTATTTTTTCAAACAATCAATCTTTATTATCAATTAAGAATTGCAATAGTGGAGCTGGTCAATGACCACCCATAGGTGATTTGTTGAGAGCCCAATAACAGAAGAAAGGGGTCTTATATAGTAGATATAAAAATGCTTAGTCATGGCTGGTTCCTACCCTCCCCGGCAGATCGGGGCATCACAACATTGGTTAAATATGCCTACATGATTAATATTTAAGACATACCATAATATTTTCCCAGACACTGTGTGTGTGTGTGTGTGTGTTTGTTTGCGTGTGCGAGTGTCCAACAGGATCTCACATTGCGGTCCCTGTCCTCTGTTCTAGCCATCTCACCAGGCCTCTGATCTTGGCCAATAGGAGCTCTCTGAACTTGTCTCCCATTAAGAAGTAGAACACAGGGTTAATAACACTATGGACAAACGCCACCGGCCTGGTCAGGATGTATGCACTCTCTAGATATATCTTGTTGCAGTCAGACAGCCCTGCCCAGGGATGCCGCGACGCTATTCTCACATTCCTCATCAAATGATAGGGCAGATACAGTACCAGAAACATGGCCGCTACAGCAGAGACCACCCGTAAGGGCCGGCGGAACGATGTCCCCGTGCCCTGAATCACTTCCGCCTGGACACGGAGAAGCCGGTTGATGTGGTAGCTGGAGAAGCCAAGCCCCAGCAGAGGCAGCAGGTAGCCAGTCACCGTCAGGCCCAAACTATATCCAAGCAAGTTCTCAATATCCCCCAGGCTCCCAAAGTCCTTACATAAGCTCCAGTTCCCTTTCTGCATGTCCTGGACCATGTAGAATATGAGGGGGGCCACCTGCATGTTAACTACCACCCAGGTCATGAGAGACAAGTAGAGGGCCGCCCTCTTGGTCAACAGGAAGTGAAGTCGTGACGGGTGTCGTACGAGCAGGAAGCGGTCCATGCTGACCCACACCATGAAAAGGATGGAGGAGTAGAGGTTGGTATGGAGGATATAGCGGTTGATGATGCAGCCAAAGCCGTTGTCTTCTGATTTGGTGTTGGCATACAGGTAGGAGAGGCGTGGCAGCGTGCACAGAAAGATGAGATCAGAGACAGCCAGGTTGAACAGGTAAACATTGGTGCTCTTCCACTCTGGCAGGCAGAACACATAACCCAGGACCACCAGCAGGTTGCTGGGGAAACCCAGGGCAAACTCCAGGGCGTAGGCGGGAGTCAGGTAGTACTCCAACAGGATGCCATCTGGCATTGTACAGTTATACACCTGGAGAGGAGAGGAGAGGAGAGGAGAGGAGAGGAGAGGAGATGAGAGACGAGGAGTGCTGGCACTAAAACCGCACTCAATGAGCTGTATACCGCCATAAGCAAACAGGAAAACGCTCATCCAAAGGTGGTACTCCTAGTGGCCGGGGACTTCAATGCAGGGAAACTTAAATCGGTTTTACCTAATTTCTATCAGCATGTTAAATGTACAACCGGAGGCTAAAAAATTCTAGAACAACTTTACTCCACACACAGAGATGCGTAAAAAGCTCTCCCTTGCCCTCCATTTGGCAAATCTGACCATAATTATATCCTCCTGATTCCTGCTTACAAGCAAATATTTAAGCAAGAAGCAACTGTGACTCGGCCTATAAAAAAGTGGTCAGATGAAGCAGATGCTAAACTACAGGACAGTTTTGCTAGCACAGACTGGAATATGTTCCAGGATTCATCCGATGGCATTGAGGAGTATACCACCTCAGTCATCAGCTTCATCAATAAGTGCATCGACGACGTCTTCCACACAGTGACCGTACGTACACTACCGTTCAAAAGTTTGGGGTCACTTAGAAATGTTCTTGTTTTTTAAAGAAAATCTCATTTTTTGTGCATTAAAATAACATCAAATTGATCAGAAATACAGTGTAGACATTGTTAATGTTGTAAATGACTATTATATCTGGAAAAGGCCGATTTTTAATGGAATATCTACATAGGTGTACAGAGGCCCATTATCAGCAACCATCACTCCTGTGTTCCAATGGCACGTTGTGTTAATCCAAGTTTATCATTTTAAAAGGCTAATTGATCATTAGAAAACACATTTGCAATTATGTTAGCACATCTGGAAACTGTTGTCCTGATTAAAGAAGCAATAAAACCAGCTTTCTTTAGACTAGTTGAGTATCTGGAACATCAGCATTTGTGGGTTTGATTACAGGCTCAAAATGGCCAGAAACAAAGACTTTCTTCTGAAACTCGTCAGTCTATTTTTGTTCTGAGAAATGAAGGCCATTCCATGCAAGAAATTGCCAAGAAACTGAATATCTTGTACAACACTGTGTACTACTCCCTTCACAGAACAGCGCAAACTGGCTCTAACCAGAATAGAAAGAGGAGTGGGAGGCCCCGGGGCACAACTGAGAAAGAGGACAAGTACATTAGAGTGTCTAGTTTGAGAAACAGACACCTCACAAGTCCTCAACTGGCAGCTTCATTAAATAGCACACACAAAACACTAGTCTCAACGTCAACAGTGAATAGGCGACTCCGGGTTGCTGGCTTTCTAGGCAGAGTTCCTCTGTCCAGTGTCTGTGTTATTTTGCCCATCTAAATCTTTTATTTTTTTGGCCAGTCTGAGGTATGGGTTTTTTCTTTGCAACTTTGCCTAGAAGGCCAGCATCTCGGAGTCGTCTTTTCACTGTTGACGTTGAAACTGGTGTTTTGCATGTACTATTTAATGAAGATGCCAGTTGAGGACTTGAGAGGCGTCTTTTTCTCAAACTAGAACAACAGAACAACAGTTTTCAGCTGTTTCTAATGATCAATTAGCCTTTTAAAATTATAAACTTGGATTAGCTAACACAACGTGCCATTGGAACACAGGAGTGATGGTTGCTGATAATGGGCCTCTGTATGCCTATGTATATATTCCATAAAAAATCGGACGATTCCAGCTATACAATAGTCATTTACAACATTAACAATGACTACACTGTATTTTTTATCAATTTGATGTCATTTTAATGGCCAAAAATTGCTTTTCTTTCAAAAACAAGGACATTTTTAAGTGACCCAAATTTTTGAACAGTAGTGTATATCCCAACCAGAAGCCATGGATTACAGACAACATCCGCATTGAGCTAAAGGCTAGAGCTGCCGCTTTCAATGAGCGAGAAATTAGAAATCCCGCTATGCCCTCAGACAAACCACCAAACAAGCAAAGCGTCAATATAGGATTAAGATTGAATCCTCCTACACCAGCTCTGAAGCTCGTCGGATGTGGCAGGGCTTGAAAACTATTACGGACAACAAAGGAAAACCCAGACACGAGCTGCCCAGTGACACGAGCCTACCAGACGAGATAAATGCCTTTCATGCTCGCTTTGAGGCAAGCAACACTGAAGCATGCACGAGAGCACCAGCTGTTCCGGACGACTGTGTGATAACGCTCTCGATAGTCGATGTGAACAAGACCTCTAAACAGGTCAACATTCACAAAGCCGCGGGGCAAGACGTATTACCAGGACGTGTACTCATAGCATGCGCGGACCAACTGGCAAGTGTCTTCACTGACATTTTCAACCTCTCCCTGACCGAGTCTGTAATACCTACATGTTTCAAACAGACCACCATAGTCCCTGTGCCCAAAGAAGTGAAGGTAACCTGCCTAAATGATTACCACCCCGTCGCACTCACGTCGGTAGCCATGAAGTGCTTTGATAGGCTGGTCATGGCTCAAATCAACAACAACCTCCCGGGTACCCTAGACCCACTCCAATTTGCATACCGCCCCAACAGATCTACAGATAACGCAATCTCAATCGCACTCCACACTGCCCTTCCCCACCTGGACAAAAGGAACACCAACAGTTGATGTCGGAAGTTTACATACACCTTAGCCAAATACATTTAACTTGGGTCAAACATTTTGGGTAGCCTTCCACAAGCTTCCCACAATAAGTTGGGTGAATTTTGGCCCATTAGTCCTGACAGAGCTGGTGTAACTGAGTTAGGTTTGTAGGCCTCCTTGCTTGCAAACTCAGTTTTGCCCACAAATTTTATATAAGATTGAGGTCAGGGCTTTGTGATGGCCACTCCGATACCTTGACTTTGTTGTCCTTAAGCCATTTTTCCACAACTTTGGAAGTATGCTTGGGGTCATTATTCATTTGGAAGACCCATTTGCGACCAAGCTTTAACTTCCTGATTGATGTCTTGAGATGTTGCTTCAATATATCCACGTATTTTTCCTGCCTCATGATGCCATCTATTTTGTGAAGTGCACCAGTCCCTCCTGCAGCAATGCACCCCCACAACATGATGCTGCCACCCCCGTGCTTCACGGTTGGGATGGTGTTCTTCGGCTTGCAAGCCTCCCCCTTTTTCCTCCAAACATAACGATGGTCATTATAGCCAAACAGTTTCATCAGACCAGAGGACATTTCTCCAAAAGGTCAATCTTTGTCCCCATGTGCAGTTGCAAACTGTAGTCTGGCTTTTTTATGGTGGTTTTGGAGCAGTGTGTCAGTTTCGTTCAGTCTCGGCCAGTCCTGGCAATATGACCGCAGAAACCTACCCACATCCTGGTTTACTCTCTCCACATGCCCGTTACTCTCGGGGTGAAAACCTGAGGTGTGGCTGACCGAGACCCCCAGACGCTCCATAAACGCCCTCCAAACCCTGGACGTGAACTGGGGACCCCGATCAGAGACTATATCCTCAGGCACCCCGTAGTGCCGGAAGATGTGTATGATCAGGGCCTCCGGAGTCTGTAGGGCTGTAGGGAGACCCGGCAAAGGGAGTAGATGGCAGGACTTATAAAACCAATCCACATCGACCAGGATCGTGGTGTTTCCCTGTGAGGGAGGAAGATCAGTCAGGAAGTCCACTGACAGGTGCGACCACGGCCGTTGTGGAACGGGTAGGGGTTGTAACTTCCCTCTGGGCAGGTGCCTATGATCCTTGGACTGGGCGCACACCGAGCAGGAGGAAACATAAACCCTCACGTCCTTGGCCAAAGTGGACCACCAGTACTTCCCACTAAGACAGCGCACTGTCCGACTGATGCCAGGATGACCAGAGGAGGGTAACGTGTGGGCCCAATAGATCAATCGGTCGCGGACAGCAGATGGAACGTATAGACATCAGCTGGACAATGAGAGGGAGTGGGCTCTGTACATAACGCCCGCTCGATGTCCCACACCACCGGTGCCACCAGGCAAGAGGCCGGAAGTATGGGAGTGGGATCTATGAACCGCTCTATGGACCGCTCCTCTGTGTCAAACATCTGGGATAGTGCGTCTGCCTTAGCGTTTCGGGAACCTGGTCGGTAGGATAGGATGAAAACAAAACGGGTGAAAAACATGGCCCACCTGGCCTGGTGAGTGTTCAGTCTCCTCGCCGCCCAGATGTACTCCAGATTGCGGTGGTCAATCCAGATGAGAAAAGGGTGTTAAGTCCCCTCAAGCCAATGTCTCCACGCCTTCAGAGCCTTTATGACAGCCAACAGCTCCCGGTCCCCCACATCATAGTTTCGCTCCGCCGAGCTGAGCTTCTTTGAAAAGAAGGCACAGGGGCGGAGTTTTGGTGGTGTACCCGAGAGCTGAGACAGCACAACTCCTATCCCAGCCTCGGACGTGTCCACCTTCACTATGAATGCCAAAGAGGGATCCGGATGAGCCAGCACGGGAGCCGAGGTAAACAAAGCTTTCAGGTGACCAAAAGCTGACCACTGCAGTCGCACCGGTCCCCCCTTCACCAGGGAGGTAATGGGAGCCGCTACCTGACCAAAGCCCCGGATAAACCTCCGGTAGTAGTTGGCAAACCCTAAGAACCGCTGCACTTCCTTTACTGTGGTGGGAGTCTGCCAATTACGCACGGCTGAAACGCGGTCACTCTCCTTCTCCACCCCTGACGTGGAAATGCGGTACCCTAGGAAGGAGACGGACTGTTGAAAAAACAGACATTTCTCAGCCTTGCCATACAGGTCATGCTCCAACAGTTGACCAAGCACCCTGCGCACCAGGGACACATGCTCGGCGCGTGTAGCGGAGTATATCAGAATGTTGTCGATATACACCACTACACCCTGCCTGTGCAGGTCCCGGAAAATCTTGTCTACAAATGCCTGGAAAACTGATGGAGCATTCATCAACCCGTACGGCATGACGAGGTACTCATAGTGCCCTGAGGTGGTACTAAATGCCGTATTCCACTCGTCCCCCTCCCGGATACGCACCAGATTGTAAGCGCTCCTGAGATCCAATTTTGTGAAGATGCGCACCCCGTGCATTTACTCGATCGCACTGGCTATGAGAGGCAGCGGGTAGCTGTACCTCACAGTGATCTGATTGATACCTCAATAGTCAATACACAGGCGCACACCTCCATCCTTCTTCTTCACAAAAAAGAAACTTGAGGAGGCAGGTGAAGTGCAGGGCCGAATGTATCCCTGTCCCAGAGATTCAGAGACATATGTTTCCATAGCCGCCGTCTCCTCCTGTGACAGAGGATACACGTGACTCCTGGGAAGTGCTGCGTCTACCAGGAGATCTATCGCACAATCCCCTCGTCGATGGGGTGGTAATTGAGTCGCCAAATAGGCATATTCTGAGGGGTTGTCGCACCGAAGGAAACACCTACACACCTCCCCGACTATCTAAGGCGTGCACAGGGAAGGGCATATTAACAGGAACAATGGGGATCCCTAAACTATGGGCAAATGAACGATCAATAAAGTTCCCAGCTGCGCCTGAATCTACGAGCGCCTTATGCTCAGGTGGATGATCGAAAGCCACCCGGAAGCTGAGGGTGAAATCCTCATTGTGGTCCAATGAGGATTCTCCCCATACGGCGTTGGCCCACTCCAGGGCTTTCCCTGGTAGACAGGAGATGAGGGTGGACACGCTCACGCGTCCTGAAGGAGCTGGGTGGACGGTCGCCAGGTAGAGCTCCCGCTGGAGTAGGAACCCCTGGCACCCGGCAGCCGTCCCATCATATTCCCTCGGGAGCGAGAGTCTTATCCCACTGGGACCGGGTGAAGGAGGGGTGAGTAGTGGTGCCTGTGGTGGTGTTGTTGAAGGCGCTGGAGGCACTCGTCTTCTCTCACATCTCTCCATATTTTGAAGAATGCGATCCATCGTGGTGCCTAGATGGTGTAGCATCGCTTCATGCTGCTGGACATGTTCCTCCACCTCTAGCACTGGGGTACCTGCTCCTGCTGACTCCATGAGAGGTGCGTGATTCTGTCAGGCTAAGTGTGACTGGTGAAAGGAGTCAGGCGCAGGAGAGCAGAAATGCGTGTACAAGGTAATTTAATAGAGACGCAACAGTACCAAAAAATACAATCTAACAGGTGCGGGAAAAATACCTGTCACAAAAACACTACAGGCGTAAATATAACAAAACCTGAATACAAAACCAGCCGTCAGAAATGCCAGAACATAAACTTTCACGCACACAAACATGGGGGAAACAGAGGTTTAAATATTGAACATGGGGAATTGAAACCAGGTGTGAAAAAAACAAAGACAAAAAAAATGGAAATTGAAAAATGGATCGGCAATGGCTAGTAGACCGGTGACGTCGACAGCCGAACACCCTGTCCGAACAAGGAGAGGGACTGACTTCGGCGGAAGTCGTGACACAGTGGATCCTTCCTTGCTGAGTGGCCTTTCAGGTTATGTCGATATAGGACTTGTTTTACTGTGGATATAGATACTTTTGTACCTGTTTCCTCCAGCATCTTCACAAGGTCCTTTGCTGTTGTTCTGGGATTGATTTGCATTGGTGTTTATACTTGCATTGGTGTTTATACTCCCATGGTGTTTATACTTGCGTACTATTGTTTGTACAGTTGAAAGTGGTACCTTCAGGCGTTTGGAAGTTGCTCCCAAGGATGAACCAGACTTTTAGAGGTCTTGGCTGATTTCATTTGATTTTCCCATGATGTCAAGCAAAGAGGCACTGAGTTTGAAGGTAGGCCTTGAAATACATCCAAGGGAAACCTCCAATTGACTCAAATGATGTCAATTAGCCTATCAGAAGCTTCTAAAGCCATGACATCATTTTCTGGAATTTTCCAACTTAGTGTATGTAAACTTCTGACCCACTGGAATTGTGATACAGTGAATTATAAGTGAAATAATCTGTCTAAACAATTGTTGGAAAAATTACTTGTGTCATGCATAAAGTAGATGTCCTAACCGACTTGCCAAAACTATAGTTTGTTAACAAGAAATTAGTGGAGTTATAATGACAAGTTATAATGACTCCAACCTAAGTGTATGTAAACTTCCGACTTCAACTGTATCTGAGAATGCTGTCCATTGACTATAGCTCAGCGTTCAACACCATAGCGCCCACAAAGCTCATCACTAAGCTAAGGACCCTGGGACTAAACACCTCCCTCTGCAAATGGATCCTGGACTTCCTGAAGGGCTTCCCCCAGTGGTAGGTAAGGGTAGGCAACAACACGTCTGCCACGCTAATCCTCACTCCTCAGGGGTATGTGCTTAGTCCCCTCCTCTACTCTCTCTCTCCTGTACTCCCTGTTCACCCACAACTGCGTAGGCAAACACGACTCCAACAACATCATTAAGTTTGCTGACGACACAACAGTGGTAGTCCTGATCACCGACAACGATGAGACAGCATATTCCCCCTCAAGAGACTGAAAAGATTTGGCATGGGTCCCCAGGGTCCCCAGATCCTCATAAAGTTCTACAACTCCACCATCGAGAGCATCCTGACCGGTTGCATCACCGCCTGGTATGGCAACTGCTGGGCATCTGACAGAAAGGCGCTACAGAAGGTAGTGCTTACGGCCCAGCACATCATTGGGGCCAAGATTCCTGCCTTCCAGGACCTATATACTAGGCGGTGTCAGAGGAAAGCACAAAAAAATGTCAGAGACTCCAGTCACATAAGTCATAGACTGTTTTCTCTGCTACCGTTCGGCAAGCTGAACCGGAGCGCCAAGTCTAGGACCAAAAGGCTCCTTAACAGCAAAATGAAAAACAGTCAAAAAATTCAGTCAAAAGGAATAAGGTTTTTGAAATATCTGTTCTATATCTAGGAGTTACAAGAAAGCTCAGGAAATATATATATAAATGTTTCTACATATATATTATTTAACCCCTAATTTTTGTCGGGACAAAACTAGCTCCATACTTCCATTCATTTGTATGGGTTACCTTCAGACGAGTCCCGTGACACTTGTGGGGGTTGTAGAGCAAAAGAGTTTCCCCTTACCAAAAAGTGGTTATTTAATGATGTATGCTACAGAAGTTCTGATGAGAAGACCAGTTTTCAGGATGTCTCATGGTTGGACAAACACCATTGTGGCTCGGCCACCTTCCACCGCAGAAGGCCGACATAATGGGTCTACGCAGAATATGTAAACAAGGCTGACGGACCATAGCACAGTGTTGCAATGTCGTTTTTTGTCACAAAAGGGGCGGCTTCTTGTAAGACCCTCTGTCATTCGACACGTTTTTTTCTTAAAACTTATCGGTGCTCATCAGCCATTGAACATAAACATTACACAACAAGTTGGACATTGCAAGTTGAACAATGAGTGGTTTGTAAGGAATCATTGGCTAACTGCAAGCGTTGCAAAGCAATCACAACCCTGCAATTTGGTGTAGATGGTGTGTGGTCCAAGTCTGGGTTTAAGGGTCTCTTTTCCTAGTTTAAAAGGATAAACATTCACATGCAACACCATAGGCCAGAAAAGGTTGAATACATTGGCCATGCTGTCAATCCAGCATGATTTCTGCCGCGTTCAAAACAACTGGAAACTCAGAACTCATAAATCTCAGACTTCAGTGAGTTCAAGACAACCGGGAACTCTGAGAAAAACCATCTCCGACTGGGAAAATACCTTTTGAACAGTCATTCAACTCAGAATTCCAAGATGGGAACTCTGTCATGCTCCCGCTCTCCCTCTCTGGCGCTCAAAGGCGCCAGGCTCCCCAGCATTATGCACTCCTGCCACCATCAGTACGCACACCTACCTTTCCCCGTCACACACATCAGCATATTATTAGACTCACCTGGACTCAATCACCTGTTTATTACCCCCCCCCCCCCCTATATTTGTCAGTTCCCCATCTCTGTTCCCCGCTGTTGCAATGATTGTCGAATGTTGTTGTTTTGCCCGTGTGCTGACGTTGTGCCGGTCTTGTTTTGTCTGTTCCTTATTAAATGTTGACTCCCCGTAGCTGCTTTTCATCTCTGCCGTCGGTTCTAACAGCCTCTTTCTAGAGCTCCGACCTCAAGATAACTGTAGTCATGATTCAACCTTGTTTTTTCTCTCGAGTTCCCAGTAGTCTTGAAAGCACCATAAATCCCAATAATGCCAGACTTTGATGACAAAGTTTAAAGTCAAAATTGTGCACGCCACCTTCCTGTTCAATTGTCAATAGAAACCACATTTGTTCAAGCAAGTCAGCCATATCAGCTATGTTTTTTAAAAAGGCAGTAAATGAGGCAGAATTAACTGTTTTGCTGCCAGACAAGGTTCCGCTGATAGGCAGGTTTAGCGGTGGTAAGGATTCACTACATGGTGCTGAAAAGAAAGCTCTGCTGTTGGGACAGCTTTCTGTAGGCCCTAACCATTATAGTGCAATTAATGTATTGTTTAGTGTTGTGTGGTGGCTTTGCTGGCATGCATCAACAACAAAAATGTAGTTTGCACCACCAAAATGTACATGCTAAAATAGCCACTGAATATCACCTCGACTAACCTGTACCCCTGCACATTGACTCGGTACCGGTACCCTCTGTATACAGTCTCGTTATTGTTAGTTTAGTATGTTTCTTATCATAATTTTTTTATTTGGTAAATATTTTCTGAACTCTATTTCTTGAACTGCATTGTTGGTTAAGGGCTTGTAAGTAAGCATTTCAAGG
The DNA here is from genome assembly GCA_003317085.1 of Hucho hucho. Lineage (NCBI taxonomy): Eukaryota > Metazoa > Chordata > Actinopteri > Salmoniformes > Salmonidae > Hucho > Hucho hucho. Next base: position 48,646 of record QNTS01005914.1, read on the forward strand.
GAAAGTCTATTGTATTTTGCGCATGTGACAAATTTGATTTGATTTGGTTGCTTTTCTTATTCACACGTGGTGGATCATTTACTGGACGTTTTACATTGACTAATTTCCTAATTTACATGTTACTGGTGTTTACTTTGTGTCTCTTCTCTTCATAACTTGACCTGTGTATTACATTGTTTTAAATTGCAAAAAAAAAATTTTATACAGTACCAGTCACAAGTTTGGACACCAACTCATTCAAGGGTTTTTCTTTATTTTTACTATTTTTTACATTAGAGAATGCCAAGAGTGTGCAAAGCTGTCATCAAGGCAAAGGGTGGCTACTTTGAAGAATCTTAAATATAAAACATATTTTGATTTGTTTAACACTTTTTTGGTTACATGATTCCATATGTATTATTTCATCGTTTTGATGTCTTCGCCATTATTTTACAATGTAGAAAATAGTAAAAATAAGGAAAAACTCTTGAATGAGTAAGTGTGTCCAAACTTTTGACTGGTACTGTGTATCTAAAAGGTCTGCAAATGTATTTGTCTGGTTATTTATAAAATATTGCTGTTTTGAATCAGTCATTCAGTAAACCTGTGCTGATTTGTGCATGAGCTATGTATACTGAACAAAAACATAAACGCAACATACAACAAGATGTTACTGAGTTACAGTTCATATAAGGAAATCAGTCAATTTAAAGAAATAAATTAGACCTTAATCTACAGATTTCACATAACTGGGCAGGGTTGCTGCCATGGGTGGGCCTGGGAGGGCATAGGCCCACCCACTTGGGGTGCCAGGCCCAGCCAATCAGAACGTGGAGGTCCTGGACTAGCACATTTTAGAGTGGCCTTTTATTGTCCCCAGCACAAGGTGCACCTGTGTAATGACCATTCTGTTTAATCAGCTTCTTGATATGCCACACCTGTCAGGTGGATGGATTATCTTGGCAAAGGAGAAATGCTCACTAACAGGGACGTAAACACATTTGAGAGAAATAAGCTTATTGTGCATTATTTTAGCTCGTGAAACATGGGACCAACACTTGACATGTTGCGTTTATATTTCTGTTCAGTAATAAATAACATTCAGTCCTTATCCTCAATGCTGTAGATATTTCATTCACTAACCTTGACTCAGTCTTGCATCTAGTACATCAATAATACAAGTATTGCATTCTATTATGTGTTAGTAGATACATTAGTTGTTGGATACCATAGACAGTGTACAAACATCAATAAAGACAGCCAACTTAACCTTCAACTTTCACAAACTACTGTACCAATCAGTACAGTGAGACTCAGAGAGAATTGTTTTTATATAAACGTGATTCCACAGTGAAACATGACTTAATATATTTGCATGGCAATAATTTAAGACATCTCAATCATCTCTTCTTTAAGACATATTATTTAATAAACAGGTGTGTCTTACCATTGTTCTGTCTTGTGTGGTAGGAGTCTTTTGTAGGCAGTGAATGAAGCTACTGTATGTTGACTGCGACCAGGTTGCAAACTAACCAATACTGGCTGGCTGAGGAAAGTGCTGACTGTTTCAACAGAGGACACCTTTTTTGCATTGTAGCTTTACAAACAGACATGGAACATGCAAACCAGTTAGGTTCACATCAAACTGATGATATATTAATATAGTAAATATCTTTTATATGTTGGGGTTTTGGCTTGCTAATGTATCAGGTTAAATAAATATTTGCATTTTTCCTTGTGCCATTCATTCTGTATGAGGTGTTATCAAGATGGCCTCATTGTTAGCGTATTAAAGCATAAAACTTGATATATGCTAGCATGTATCGATCGAAGGATATGACACACATGCACCTTGGTGTTATTTTACAACCTACAGTGTGGCACTGGGAAGGCAAAGTTTCCAGTGACCCAGCAGCCATAAATGACCCAGCATTGCATAGCATATTTTGGCAACAGAGATGTAGTAAGGTACACTAACCACATGGTCTATTTGGAAACAGAGAGAGCATGACATTTTTTTTAACAGATGCAGTCAAATATATTGATACAGTATGTAGTGACTGACGCTGGAAATGAGAAGCTGGTACAGGGAGTCAACATTTATTCAGGAACAGTCAGGTAGGAACTGTGTCAGGACACGGGTAGACAACGACAAACAGCAATGAATGGGAACCAGACAGATATAGGGGAGGTAATGACAGAGGTGATTGAGTCCAGTTGAGTCCAATAATCGCTGATGCACGTGACGGACGGACATGGGGGGGACGGGGCAGGTGTGCGTAATGATGGTGGCAAGTGTATAATGCTGGGGAGCCTGGCACCTTCTAGCGCCAGGGAGGGGGAGCGGGAGCAGGCATGACAATACTGTATATGTATTTAGCTTTTTCTGCAGTGAGAAGGAGAGGTGAAAATATGTGTGTCCTTAAACTACCTGTGGGAGTGACAGTTGTTTATGTAAGAGTCTACGCCTCTAGATGGTGATATCTACTAAGTTTACAGATGCATTTTTTATTATTATAATAGTGTACACTGAGTGTACAAAACACCAAGAACACCTACTCTTTCAATGACATACTGACCAGGTGATTTCAGGTGAAATCTATAATTCCTGATTGATGTCACTTGGATTGTGTGTTCATCAGAGGATGAATGGGCAAGGCAAAAGATGTAAGTGCCTTTGAACGGGGTATGGTAGTAGACCACCCGGTTTGTGTCAAGAACTGCAATACTGCTGGGTTTTTCATGCTCAACAGTTTCCTGTGTGTATCAAGAATTGTCCACCACCCAAAGGACATCCAGCCAACTGTTGAAAGCTGTCAACATGGGCCAGCATCCATGTGGAACGCTTTCGACACCTTGTAGAGTCCATGCCCAGATGAATTGAGGCTGTTCTGAAGGAAAAATGAGAGGGTGTAACTGAATGTTAAGACGTTCTTAATGTTTTGTACACTCAGTGTATTAATGTATGAATGTACAAATGCTTGCCACGTACGAACACACAGACACAAGAGACATCCACATTCAGCCACCCTCCCAAAGCCACTCTCGTTTAGCTTCAGTCAAGGCTGCTGCATTTCTTAAAGGCCAAGCTAAAAAATAGGCCAAATGAGGAAGTTCAGTACCCCCTGAAGCCGTCTTCATAAACCTCTCACTGGCATTTGGTTTCTTTACCAGTACACCTTGTTCAGTCATGTTACCTCATTAGCTAGCTAGCTAACAGCCTGGTTTCTATACCAGTACA
>QNTS01005915.1:49984-62856 GCA_003317085.1 Hucho hucho
TGTCAGAGGAAGGCCCTAAAAATTGCCAAAGACTCCAGCCACCCTAGTCATAGACTGTTCTCTCTGCTACCGCACGGCAAACAGTACCGGAGCGCCATATCTAGGTCCAAGAGGCTTCTAAACAGCTTTTTCCCCCAAGCCATAAGACTCCTGAACAACTAATCAAATGGCTACCCAGACTATATGCATTGTCCCCCCCCTCCCCCTCTTTACACCACTGCTACTCTCTGTTGTCATCTCTGCATAGTCACTTTAATATCTCTACCTAAATGTACATGCTACCTCAACTAATTGGTGGCCCCGCACATTGACTCTGTATCGGTACCCCCCTCTATATAGTCTCGCTACTGTTATTTTACTGCTGCTTTTTAATTACTTATTACTTTTATCTCTTCTTCTTATCCATATTTTTTTGAAACTGCATTGTTGGTTAGGGGCTCCTAAGTAAGCATTTCTCTGTAAGGTCTACATCTGTTCTATTAGGCACATGTGACTAGTAACATTTGATTTGATTTGCTGGTTGAAGATGATGTGGTTTCAAGTGAGAACATAACTAAGCAATGACATTTAGGTCTGAAAGTTTTCAAAGAAACTGTGAATCAGGCTTTATTAATATATGCCTATACTATTCAACAACATTCAAGACTACAGTCTAATTATTAAAAGAGAAAACAAAAATAAGTGTTCTTAAGGTAAATCTTTATTTTTATCTATTCATCAAAGCATCAAAGCAAACATTCCTACAGTATCTAATAGTAATAAAACAGAACTCATAAAATCTAACACTGATACAACCTCAGTCTACAGAGAGGATTGACACATGAACTCAAGCAAAGCCCTCTGTTAGTCTATATGTCAGTGATCAATAAGACAGAGAACATCTGATCTCAGAACAGAGTCAAAGCAGAGGAACCAGCAGCCTCTCTCCACAGGGGTGTGTGACTGAGGGGTCCTACCCAGAACAGTCAGCCCTCCTCAGGGTCTTGGTGACGGGAGTCTGGGATTTCTGTTGGGCTTCACAGGTCACCTCTCCAGCCTTGGTCCACTCCTGGCCAGTGAGAATCAGGGTGCTGCTCCAGCTGTACAGGCCGTCCTTCTCCAGGACACTGGCACTGTCCTCTGGCTTCTTGCCGGTCCCGTCCACTTTCCAGCTCATGGTCCAGTCTGAGGGGAAGCCCTTGTTGGCCAGACACGTCAGTGTGGCTGTTGTTTTACTGGACAGCTCTTCACTAGAGGGGGGCAGGACGGTCAGGGTGGGGGCACTGTTACCTGGAACAAACAGAACACATCAACTAAGTAACTACATCAAGTACAGCTACAGTAAGAGATTATCTTCATCAAAGGACACAACAAAATAAAGTGAATTGGAAATGCCCTCTAAATATGAATGTTAAAGTTAGATTGTTTAAAAGATGTGGAGAAAACACTATAGTATAATGATACAAAGCAGATTTATGAACCAAACAAGTATAAAGTGGTTAAATAACTATAGTTACTAGTCATACGGTGTCAGTTATACATGTTATACAGATATAATGTAGTAATGGATCTGATCAGAATAGCCCAGTCATATTCATAGTATTTTCATCACATATCAACCATGTTGGATTATGAAGTCAGTTACAACCATATCTGAGACCCTTTGTCTTCACACTAACAGTGAAGTCTACCATGAATACAATGCAACAATGATGAATACTATATATAATACTATTAAATAGTTATTTTCCAGTTGTGCAATTATACAAATCAGATATACAAATAAACCTACAATTTATAATTTTGATTCAATTAATATGTATTTGAAATAAGGCTCAGTCGAAAGCAAAATGTACCAAAAATATTTGAGATTGAATGATCTGATATCGCACACAAACAGTAATACACAATGCAACAGCTACATTCAATATTATTAAATAGTTATCATAACAGAATGACACTCTGCAGGGGTGGCAGGTAGCCTAGTGGTTAGAGAGTTGAACTAATAATCGAAAGGTTGCAAGATCGAATCCTTGAATGAATTCCCAAGGTAAAAATATGTAATTCTTCCCCTGAACAAGACAGTTAACCTCCTGTTCCTAGGCTGCATTTTGAAAATAAGAATAAGTTCTTAACTGACTTGCCTAGTTAAATAAAGGTAAAATAAAACTCCACCAAAGCACCCATGAAAATAAACACTTACATGTGAACATGTTGGTTAAATCACATTTCATTTGAAAGAAGGATTAGTCAAAAGTAATAGAAAATCTATATTTTTAAGAAAGTAAAATCACGATATTTTCATGGAGACAGAGTTTCAGAAAGTAAAATTCCCCCAAAATAATCTGAATGAAATATCAAAGAGCTTGTTACTTACTTCCAACATCAAGTCTGGTGCCGCTACCAAAAGTCCACCACAGTGATACAATCCGTATTACTGCTGGTACAAAAACCTCTCTGTGTTGTGATGCTGCAGATGTACAGTGAAGATCACTCATACAGAATCATAATCAACACAAATACACTTTAACATCTTCCAGGTAGAACAAACACTTCATATTAGCTGTTTCTAGATAATACAAATAGGAATTGTTTCTTAAATCCAGATATGAGTATTTTTTCCTTCTTCTGTTTATCAGGTGTTCTCCTAGTCTGTAGGTACAGTCCAGCATTAGATCCAGTGTTGCTAGTATTCCTCCATATTGTCCATATGAAAGACAACAGCAGCAGCAGTAGTGATAGTGATCCATGTTGTATATTCCTTTATTAAACATGTTGAGCTCAGATTTAACAGTGGTGGTAAAGTCACAGAGGACAGACAACACTACCAGAGGAATCCTACCAGCTTTAGTTTAGAGAAGTGTTCACTAACTGATTAGAGGAACTTACATGAGAGACCAAGCATGAGTGAACAGACAGTTCATTATATCTGATCATCAGAATCAAAATATAATGGTGGTGTGACATAAATGGTACCATACATTAGTGTTCTGAGTAAATAGTTGCTGTTTGATGTTATTAAAGATAGCACAATCAGTATAAAATACATTCTAATGATGGGAGCCTACTAGATTTGAAACATTCATTTGCATAATGCATCTGCTCCGCTTCTCTGGGAGTGTTTATATCCCTGTGAGTTGAACACTTCATGACTGAGAGCTGTCCTTCATGACAACAGAACCCACAACAACCATGACTTTTCTCACCATCTTCATCTGGACACTTGCATTCTACATCGAAGGTACAATATAGGAATTTTATGTTGGAATAATGAATAGTAAACAATTTGAGTGAACTGATAAATGTTTAAGATTGTTATATGATTCCTGGTACAATTATCGGTTTTCTCTCTGTTTCAGAATCCAAAGGACAGATCACTTTGACCCAGACTCCTGCAGTGAAAACTGTTCCCCCAGGACAGACAGTCACTATGAACTGTAAAGCCAGCATTGATGTGCAAACTAACTGTTGGAGTTCAGGTAAACCATGTTTAGCTTGGTATCAACAGAAACCTGCAGAAACTCCTAAACTACTGGTCTACTACAGTAGCACCCTTTTCTCTGGGACTCCATCTAGATTCAGTGGCAGTGGATCTGGGAGTGACTTCACTCTGACCATCAGTGGAGTCCAGGCTGAAGATGCAGGCGATTACTACTGTCAGAGTTACAAACATATCGATAGTAAACATGTGTTCACACAGTGATACAGAGCCATACAAAAACCTCCCTCAGTCAGACTGCTCAGTGATTGTGTTGCTACAGCTGGGACCTGCTGCAGGTGCTGAGGGGGAGACAGGGAAATGGAACACTGGTCAACTATGACGTGTCAATATGGTTAGAAAGCAATCATTCAGATCACATGACCATCATCATCTTCATAATCATCATGGTTGGTACCATAGAATTTACAAAAATATCAATTCAACATGTGAGGTGTTGGTCCCATGTTTCATGAGCTGAAAGAAAAGATCCCAGAAATGTTCCATTCTCTCAAAAAGCATAATTCTCACAAATGTTGTGCACAAATTAGTTACATCCTTGTTAGTGAGCGGGTAAACTCATTCTGATTGGCTGGGCCCGGCTCCCCAGTGGGTGGGCCTATGCCCTCCCAAACCCACCCTTGGCTGCACCCCTGCCCAGTCATGTGAAATCCATAGATTAGGGCCTAATGAATTCATTTAAATGTGACTTATTTCCTTATATGAACTGTAACTCAGTAAAATCTTTCAAATTGTTGCATGCTGCAATTATATTTATGTTCAAAATAATATAATCATTGTGGCTGTGACTGGTTATATTTGTCTTGAGCTGAAAGTTCATTTAAAGGAATTTGGAGATTTGAAAACAATAATAGTCGTGATTCCACAATACCAGTAGTCCTTAAGATGTCCAAAAAAGGGTGATATTACGTAAACATTTCTTAATTTCAGCCTTGTTTAACAAGTTCCCATATGCACCTCACAACCAAATAATGATATGATCATTTAGCATTATATTAACTATTTTAATGAGCACATTACTGACTGTTAGATCTGTGAATGACACATACAAGACACTTGTTCGCCAAAAACCAAAGTTCTTTCAATCGCAAAACCACAGACACAAGCAGGAGGCAGACAGTGTTAACTTCTTAGGGAGCAGCGCATTAGGTGACCGTTTTGGAGAGCCTGGCATGCCCAAAGTAAAATGCCTCCCATTCAGGCCCAGAAAATAGGATATGCACATATTTGGTACCATTGGATAGGAAACACTCTGAATTTTCAAAAAATGTTAACCATTTGTCTGTGAGTGAAACAGAACGGATATGGCAGGCGGAACCCCGAGGAATTTCTGTCCTGGAAAAAGTGGTTTTGACAGAGTGCCTCATTTGGAACCCCTCCCTTATGAAAATGCCCTTATAAGGGCATATGAATGCAGTACCGATCGCTTCCTCTGGATGTCAACAGTCTCGAGACAGTGTTCAGAATTTGTTTGGATGAATTAGAGCAGAGAATAAGAGGAAACCAGGAAGTGTCCTTTTGGAAGTCAACAGAAGGGAACGTGCGCTCCCGAGAAGGCTCGCTTTGTGTTTTTTTCCGTTCTTATCGCTCAGTTTATATTCCGGTTGATTTATAATAGTAAATATACGTAAAAGTGTTCCTAAGGATACATTTAAAATTATTTTTGATTGTTCTTGGACAAGTTTATAGGTATAAGATGAACGAGTTCTCGTCACGTTTCAATGGAGGAGTGGAGGCTGTAGTTTCTCATTATAACGCGCGAACCAAATGGAGATTTAACAGCTCTTTAATGTATTTTCTCTGTTTTCAAAAGGGGTTTACAGGATAAAAGCAACACAGAACAAAACACAAGGACAGGACCAGCCACCACCTAGGCCTACACACTAGAGTACATAGTTGTTTGTCATGGAGTGTTTGTAGCTTCGGGGTTGGCATCATGGGATTCCGATGTGGTAGTCGTGGCCTCAGTGGTCTTGTCGTAGAAGGCGACAAGGCCAGAATCAGCTCCTTTGTTTTCCTAAGGGAGAGGTTGTTTACCTGGCACCTCACCGTCAGAGTGTCTTCCTTCTCCCTGTAGGTCGTCTCGTTGTTGTTGTTAATCAGGGTTACTAGTGTTGTGTCGTCAGTGAACTTTATGATGGAGTTGGAACTGTGCGAGGCCACGCAGTCCTGGGTATACAGGGAGTACCAGAGGGGACTGAGTACGCACCCTTGTGGGGCCCCCGTGTTGAGAATCAGTGTCGAGAAGGAAGTGTTATCTACCTTCACCATCTGGGGGCAGCCCGTCAGGAAGTCCAGCACCCAGTTGCATAGGGAGGAGTTCAGACCCAGGGCCGTGAGATTTGTGGTGAGCTTATAGGACACTATGGAATTGAAGGCCGAGCTGTAGTCAATGAACAGAATCCTCACATATGCATTCCCCTTGACCAGTTGGGTGAGGGAAGTGTGCAGTGCAATAGTGATTGTGTCGTCCGTGGATCTGTCAGGGTTGCAGGGGAATTGGAGGGGGTTGAGTGTGCCAGGGAGGGAGGAGGTGATGTGGTCTTTAACTAGCGTCTCACAGCGCTTCATGATGACAGAATTGAGTGCTACGGGTCGGTAGTCATTCAGTTCAGTTACTTTCCCTGGTGTTGTGTCTCATGTGTATACTGTATGGATGCTGCTCTCTTGGCCAGGGCTCAATTGAAATCTCAATGTGACTTCTCTCATTAAATAAAGGATAAATAAATCAAATGAAATCTTAAGATGTAGAGGAGATGCTGGGTTCCATGTATTGTAATGATGGTCTACAGAGTCTCAGTGTGTCTGATCAGAGACAGAGGAGAGGAGGGAGGAGCTGAACTCAGTCAGGAACAGAGTAGCCGTCATACACAGTGGAGCCCCTCTTCTCTCAGTGGCAGTCCAGTATTCAGTCCACACAGCTCACTGCACTAACACGTTTTTTCACCAAAGCCCCATATACTACCCACCACTGCGACCTGTACGCTCTCGTTGGCTGGCCCTCGCTTCATACTCGTCACCAAACCCACTGGCTCCAGGTCATCTACAAGTCTTTGCTAGGTAAAGCCCCGCCTTATCTCAGCTCACTGGTCACCATAGCAGCACCCACCCGTAGCACACGCTCCAGCAGGTATATCTCACTGGTCACCCCCAAAGCCAATATCTCCTTTGGCTGCCTTTCCTTCCTGTTCTCTGCTGCCAATGACTGGAACAAACTACAAAAATCACTGAAGCTGGAGACTCATATTTCCCTCACTAGCTTTAAGCACCAGTTGTCAGTGCAGCTCACAGATCTCTGCACCTGCACATAGCCCATCTGTAAACAGCCCATCTTACTACCTCATCCCCATACTGTATTTATTTATTTATCTTGCTCCTTCACACCCCAGTATCTCTACTTGCACATTCAACTTCTGCACATCTACCATTCCAGTGTTTAATTGCTATATTGTAATTACCTCGCCACCATGGCCTATTTATTGCCCTACCTCCCTTATCATACCTCATTTGCACTCACTGTATATAGACTTATTTCTATTTTATTTTATACTGTATTATTGACTGTATGTTTGTTTATTCCATGTGTAACTCTTTGCTGTTGTATGTGTCGAACTGCTGTGCTTTATCTTGGCCAGGTCGCAGTTGTAAATGAGAACTTGTTCTCAAATAGCCTACCTGGTTAAATAAAGGTGAAATAAATAAATAAAAACACAGTCCGCACACAGACTGCAGTTACTGACTCTGGCCACATGAGGGAGACAGAAAGCAAATACTTTCTGGTCTAATAACACAGTAATTACAATATTCTCCGTTTGAAGATGTCTATAATCAATATATTAGTCCCATTCAGCACTTACAGTAACAGTCAAAAGTTTGGACACACCTACTCATTCAAGAGTTTTTCTTTATTTTGACTATTTTCTACATTGTAGAATAATAGTGAATACATCAAAACTATGATATAACACATATGGAATCATGTAGTTACCAAAAAAGTGTTAAAGAAATCAAAATATATTTTATATTTGAGATTCTTCAAAGTAGCCACCCTTTGCCTTGATGACAGCTTTGCACACTCTTGGCATTCTCTCAACCAGCTTCACCTGGAATGCTTTTCTAACAGTTTTGATGGAGTTCTCACATATGCTGAGCACTTGTTGGCTGCTTTTCCTTCACTCTGTGGTCCAACTCATCCCAAACCATCTCAATTGGGTTGAGGTTGGGTGTTTGTGGAGGCCAGGTCATCTGATGCAGCACTCCATGCAGTCCTTACACAGCCTGGAGGTGTGATGGATCTGTGTCCTGTTGAAAAACAAATGATAGTCCCACTAAACGCAAACCAGATGGGATGGCGTAACGCTGCAGAATACTGAGGTAGCCACGATGGTTAAGTGTGCCTTGAACTCTAAATAAATCACTGACAGTGTCACCAGCAAAGCACCCCCACACCATCACACATCCTCATCCATGCTTCACGGTGGGAGACACACATTCGGAGATCATCCGTTCACCTACTCTGCGTCTCACAAAAAAATCTCAAATTTGGACTCATCAGACCAAAAGGACAGATTTCCACCAGTCTAATGTCCATTGCTTGTGTTTCTTGGCCCAATAAGTCTCTTCTTCTTATTGGTGTCCTTTAGTATTGGTTTCTTTGCAGCAATTCGACCATGAAGGCCTGATTCACGCAGTCTCCTCTGAACAGTTGATGTTGAGATGTGTCTGTTACTTGAACTCTGTGAAGCATTTATTTGGGCTGCAATTTCTGAGGCTGTTAACTCCAATCAACTTGTCCTCTGCAGCATAAGTAACTTTGGGTCTTCCTTTCCTGTGGCGGTCCTCATGAGAGCCAGTTTCATCATAGCGCTTTCAAAGTTCTTTAAATGTTTTGGATTAACTGACCTTCATGTCTTAAAGTAATGATGGACTGTCATTTCTGTTTGCTTATTTGAGCTTATTTGAGCTATTTGAGCTGTCTTTTACCAAATAGGGTTAACTTCTGTATACCACCCCTACCTTGTCACAACACAACTGATTGGCACAAACGCATTAAGAAAGAGAAGGAAAGAAATTCCACTATTTAACTTTAAACAATGCATTCATGAAGCTGGTTGAGACAATGCCTAGAGCATGCAAAACTGTCATCATCACAAAGGGTGGCTACTTTGAAGAATCTAAAATTTAAAATATATTTTTATTTGATTAACACTTTTTTGGTTACTACATGATTCTATAAGTGTTATTTCATAGTTTTGATGTTTTCACTATTATTCTACAATGTGAATGAGTATGTGTGTTCAAACGTTTTACTGGTACTGTATATCAGAAACAACATCAGTGATTACATGGCTATCATGTTTCTACATCACATCACACAACATGTATTAACAAAATCTGACTGTCCAGGAAGTCTATTTAAGCAATAAGGCCAGAGGAGGTGTGGTATATGGCCGATATACCACGGCTAAGGGCTGTTCTCAGACACGGTGCAACACAGAGTGCCTGGATAATGCCCTTAGCCGTGGTATATGGGCCATATATCACAAACCACCAAGGAGCCTTCTTCCTATTATATACGGTTACCAACGTGGTATAGGGCCTCATGTACCATGTCTGTCAGCCAATCTGCATTCAGGGCTCAAACCACCCAGTTTATAAGGCCCAATGAGGTGTGGTATATGGCCAATATCCCACGGCTAAGGGCCGTTCTTATGCTCAACGCAACGCGGAGTGCCTCTAGACAACCCTTAGCTGTGGTATATTGGCCATATATCACAAACCCCCCGAGGTGCATTATTGCTATTATAAACTGATTACCAATGTAATTACCAATGTATACGTTCTCAAATACCACGTGTCAGCAAATCAGCAATCAGGGCTCAAACCACTCAGTTTATAATTACATATAAGAAACCTTGCTTTGAGATGATATAACATGATTATAACCTACTTAAACGAAGGGTCTGTCAAGGCATAATCTCTCTCCTCCCACGCCCGGCTAGAACCTTCCAAAACCTTCCCAGCCGTTGATTGAGCTCACATGAGGCTTGTTTACCAATCAAGGCCGTGATTGGCTGGACAATCAGCCTCAACCTTCTATATTCTGCTGGTCTCACAGTTCCCTTCAACTACAGTTTCTCTTAGGAACCAAAAAAGTATATTTGCATAGCGAGGACACTTTGCATAGACAGAACATGCTTCAGTGCTGCTCTGGGAGTGTTTATATCCCTGTGAGTTGAACACTTCATGACTGAGAGCTGTCCTTCATGACAACAGAACCCACAACAACCATGACTTTTACCATCATCTTCATCTGGATACTTGCACTGTGTCTCCAAGGTAATATATTTGACAGAAATTGACCTGGACCATAGCAATAAATGAATCCTCTACTTGCAGTTGATGTTAATATGATGTACTGGAGAAATGTATAAGAGATGGAATGTTAATGATTCATGCCATCTCTATTTTAGAGTCCAGAGGCCAGTACACTGTGACTCAGACTCCTGTAGTGAAAGCTGTTTCAGTGGGTCTCTCAGTCAGTCTCAGCTGTAAGACCAGCAGTGCTGTATACAGTAGCATCTATGGACAGAGGATGGCCTGGTACCAACAGAAACCTGGAGGAGCTCCTAAACTCCTTATTTACTACGCTACAACACTTCAGTCTGGGACTCCATCTAGATTCAGTGGCAGTGGATCTGGGAGTGACTTCACTCTGAGCATCAGTGGAGTCCAGGCTGAAGATGCAGGAGATTACTACTGTCAGAGTTACCACTACATCAATAGTAAAGATGTGTTCACACAGTGATACAGAGCCGTACAAAAACCTCCCTCAGTCAGACTGCACAGTGACTGTACTGCTACAGCTGGGACCAACTGCAGGTGCTGAGGGGAGGAGATGATCCAGTACAATGACACAGTGTGTAGTAGAGCTGAACAACAATATCTATGTCTGATAACTCGAAGCTGATAGATCATATTCAGTCACTATCCCATGGGTTCTTTACTGCATTTTTACTCATTATTATTGAGTTTCTCATGGAGAGTCATTTACCCATCTGTCTTCAAAAAGGTTCAAATTTGGTATTTTCCAAAACAGACTTCCTGATGCCCCTTGACATTTAATGATCATTTAAAATGACTTTGTACATTCAACAGATCACTAAAAAGCTTAAACTTAAGCTGGGCTTTTTCTTTAGGAATAAGTCTTGTTTTTGATTTCAAAACTAGAAAAGACCTGGTTGCAGACACTTTCTATCCTTTTGGATTATGGTAATATTGTGGAATGTTCCAGGATCTTACCTCTACACACTAGACACTCTACCGTGATGCTGTTAGTTACTAATCTAACACACAACCTCTAACAAATCACTGCACCTTATATCAGTTAGCAGGATGGCCATCCTTAACTGTGAGGTGACAGACTTACTGATACATGTTTGTCTATGAGGACATATTAGGGCAACTGCCAATACATTGTACACTGTGACTCAGACTCCTGCAGTGGAAACTGTTCTCCAAGGACAGCCAGTCTCTCTGAACTGTAAAGCCAGCAGTGATGTGTATCCTGACTGTTGGAGTTCAGGTAAACCATGTTTAGCCTGGTATCAACAGAAACCTGGAGAAACTCCTAAACTACTGCTCTAATAGAGTAGCACCCTCTTTTCTGGAACTCCATCTAGATTCAGTGGCAGTGGATCTGGGAGTGACTTCACTCTGACCATCAGTAAAGTCCAGGCTGAAGATGCAGGAGATTACTGCTGTCAGAGTGACCACAGTGGTGATGAGTTCACACAGAGACACGGAGCCGTACAAAAACCTCCCTCAGTCCGACTGCACAGTGACTGTACTGCTACAGCTGGGACCTACTGCAGGTGATGAGGGGGAAGAGACAGTGACATGGAACACTGATCAGTAGAGGAGGTCAACTTTGAATATGTTAGAAAGCATCATTCAGATCACATGTTCCCCATCATCATCATCATCATCATAAAGCTTGTGAATAATTATTGTCATGGTCGAAAAGTTCACTTATAAAAGTTATATGAAGTTTTAAAACTTACATTATCTGTCCATATGCAGAGTCAGATCTCCAGATGTAATACATAAATAATGTTGATGTTACATCAGCATCAGCCCCCTAAATCAAATCCCCATATGAACCTCACAACCAAATATGTGATGTGATCATCTAGCATTATATTAACTATCTTGATGAGCAGGTTACTGACTGTAACATCTGTGAATGAGATATGATGCTGGGCTCAAACTTGAAACATGTTTGAATAATATATATTTTATCTGTCATTAATTACATGATGGAATATCTGGTATTGTAACATCCCTGAATCCACCATAGAGGTTAAAACCAGTCACTCCCTCATATCTGGCCCAGTCCAGGTTATTTCAGGCAGTGAAACTGTTCAACTGCTAGAATGGTAGCTGTGGGAGTGAAACTGAGATTTACATAGACAGGACTGGGTGGATCCGCTTGTCCCAGAATAGATCACCTCTGTCACCGGATGTTCACTCTGTCCCCAGAGGGATGGCAGTAGAGAAGACTCTATGACTATCGTGAAGCTGTGATACTGGTTATATTATGTGGATCATGTAAAATAAATTTAGTTTAATGTAGGTGTGATCACATTGGTGAGAGTCCAAGATATTGTTCAAATGTTCAATAACATTAGCTTACTGTCTTTATGAGTCTATAAGTCAAGCAGGTAAAAACTGTCCAAGAAAAGGAGTACCATCTACTGCATGTGTCAAGACCTCTCCTGTTAACCTGTTACAATTGTAGTATCTAGACCTCTCCTGTTAATGTGTTAGCATTGTAGTTTCTAGACCTCTCCTGTTAATCTGTTAACATGGTAGAATCTAGACCTCTCCTGATAATCTGTTAACATTGTAGTATCTTGTGTTAATTTGAGCTACTGGTTGATGACAATGTGGTTTCAAGTGAGAATATAAATATCTAAGCAATGACATTTAGGTCTGAAAGTTTTAAAAGCAACTGGAATCAGGCTTTATTAATGTATGTCTATACCATTCAACAACATTTAAGACCAAAGTCTAACTATTGAAAGAGAAAATAAAAATATATGTTCCAAGGAGAAATCTTTATTTTCATCTATTCATCAAAGAAAACATTCCTACAGCATCTAATAGTAATACAACAGAACACATCACATCTAACACTGATACAACCTCAGTCTACAGAGAGGATTGACACGTGAACTCAAGCAAAGCCCTCTGTTAGTCTACATGTCAGTGATCAATAAGACAGAGAACATCTGATCTCAGAACAGAGTCAAAGCAGAGGAACCAGCAGCCTCTCTCCACAGGGGTGTGTGACTGAGGGGTCCTACCCAGAACAGTCAGCCCTCCTCAGGGT
>QNTS01005915.1:63462-76315 GCA_003317085.1 Hucho hucho
GTCTGAAAGTTTTAAAAGCAACTGGAATCAGGCTTTATTAATGTATGTCTATACCATTCAACAACATTTAAGACCAAAGTCTAACTATTGAAAGAGAAAATAAAAATATATGTTCCAAGGAGAAATCTTTATTTTCATCTATTCATCAAAGAAAACATTCCTACAGCATCTAATAGTAATACAACAGAACACATCACATCTAACACTGATACAACCTCAGTCTACAGAGAGGATTGACACGTGAACTCAAGCAAAGCCCTCTGTTAGTCTCCATGTCAGTGATCAATAAGTTAGAGAACATCTGATCTCAGAACAGAGTCAAAGCAGAGGAACCAGCAGCCTCTCTCCACAGGGGTGTGTGACTGAGGGGTCCTACCCAGAACAGTCAGCCCTCCTCAGGGTATTGGTGACTGGAGTCTGGGATTTCTGCTGGGCTTCACAGGTCACCTCTCCTACCTTGGTCCACTCCTGGGCAGTGAGAGTCAGTGTGCTGCTCCAACTGTACAGGCCGTCCTTCTCCAGGACCCTGGGACTGGCCTCCTGGTTCTAGCTGGTCCCGTCCACTTTCCAGCTCATGGTCCAGTCTGAGGGGAAGACCTTGTTGGCCAGACACGTCAGTGTGGCTGTTGTACTGGACAGCTCCTCACTAGGGGGGGGGCAGAACGGTGAGGGTGGGGGCACTGTTACCTGGAACAAACAGAACACATCAACTACAAGCTGAATTTATTTAGACTGTGGTTCAAATAATTAACTACTATGGTATGAATACTTCTCAGAAATGATTTAATCTGAAATAGTGTTTTTCATTTTGTTTTCCTTAACATTGACCAAACCTGACTTTTTCTTGTACATTTCCTACTAGGTGCAGTATATTTATTCATACAACTAGTCTAAAAAGTAGGCTAATCACTTTCATAGTTTAAAGGCAGGCCAAATTGTATTATTTGTTATACATTTACAATAAAATTGTCCGTAGGCCTTGCGTATTTTTCTAAAAATCACAAAAAAAGTAATTAAAAAAATCCTTAATATTGAGGCAACATTAATAGAGATATTGACTCACGACATCAGAAGGTGAAAAAAACGTTTCATTTTGTTTTTACTTACTTCCAACTTCAAGTCTAGTGCCGCTACCAAAAGTCCACCACAGTGAAACAATCCCTATTACTGCTGGTACAAAAACCTCTCTGTGTTGTGTTGCTGCAACTGGTACAGTGAAGATCACTCATACAGAATCATAATCAACACAAATACACTTTAACATCTTCCAGGTAGAACAAACACTGTATATAAGCTGTGTCTAGATAATACAAATATGAATTGTATCTTAAATCCAGAAATTAGTATTTTTTCCTTCTTCTGTTTATCAGGTGTTCTCCTAGTCTGTAGGTACAGTCCAGCATTAGATCCAGTGTTGCTAGTATTCCTCCATATTGTCCATATGAAAGAGAACAGCAGCAGCAGTGATAGTGATCCATGTTGTATATTCCTTTATTAAACATGTTGATCTCAGATTTAACAGTGGTGGTAAAGTCACAGAGGACAGACAACACTACCAGAGGAATCCTAACAGCTTTAGTTGAGAGAAGTGTCCACTAACTGATTAGAGGAACTTACATGAGTGAACAGACAGTTCATTATATCTGATCATCATCAGAATCAAAATATAATGGTGGTGTGACATAAAAGGTACCATACATTAGTTATCTGAGTAAACAGTTGCTGGTTGATGTCATAAAAGCTATGACATGAAGGATAAAGTTGATTCTAATGATGGGAGCCTACTTTGAAACTGAAATAGATTTGAAACATTCATTTGCATAATGCATCTGCTCCGCTGCGCTAAGAGCATTTATATCCCTGTGAGTTGAACACTTCATGACTGAGAGCTGTCCTTCATGACAACAGAACCCACAACAACCATGACTGTAATCACAATCTTCATCTGGACACTTGCTCTCTACATTAACGGTAAAACTAAAGGAATTATGTGTTTGTATAGTCAAAAGTAAACAATTTGAGTGAACTGAAAGATTCTTAACATTGCTTTATTAATTTCTGGTGATGTGCAATTATTTGTTTTCTCACTGTTTCAGAATCCAGAGGACAGATCACTGTGACTCAGACGCCTACAGTGAAAGCTGTTCTCCCAGGACAGCCAGTCTCTCTGAACTGTAAAACCAGCAGTAATGTGTATGGTAATTGTTACAATGGTCAGTCATGGGGCCATCAGTGTCTATCCTGGTACCAACAGAAACCAGGAGAAAAACCCAAACTATTGATGCTCCCAGGGAACAAACTCCATTCTGGGACTCCATCTAGATTCAGTGGCAGTGGATCTGGGAGTGACTTCACTCTGACCATCAGTGGAGTCCAGGCTGAAGATGCAGGAGATTACTACTGTCAGAGTTACCACAGTGGTAATGTGTTCACACAGTGATACAGAGCCGTACAAAAACCTCCCTCTGTCAGACTGCACAGTGACAGTACTGCTACAGCTGGGACCTACTGCAGGTGATGAGGGGGAAGAGACAGTGACATGGAACATTGATCAGTAGAGGAGGTCAACTTTGAATATGTTTGCAAAGAATCATTCAGATCACATGTTCCCCATCATCATCATCATCATCATCATCACGCTTGTGAATAATTATTGTCATGGTCGAAAAGTTCACTTATAAAAGTTATATGAAGTTTTAAAACACACATTATCTGTCCATATGCAGAGTCAGATCTCCAGATGTAATACATAAATAATGGTGATGTTACATCAGCATCAGCCCCCTAAATCAAATCCCCATATGAACCTCACAACCAAATATGTGATGTGGTCATCTAGCATTATATGAACTATCTTGACGAGCAGGTTACTGACTGTAACATCTGTGAATGAGATATGATACTGGGCTCAAACATGAAACATGTTTGAATGATATATATTTTATCTGTCATTAATTACATGATGGAATATCTGGTATTGTAACATCCCTGAATCCATCATAGAGGTTAAAACCAGTCACTCCCTCATATCTGGCCCAGTCCAGGGTATTTCAGGCAGTGAAACTGTTCAACTGCTAGAATGGTAGCTGTGGGAGTGAAACTGAGATTTACATAGACAGGGCTGGGTGGTTCTGCTTGTCCCAGAATAGATCAGCACTGTCACCGGATGTTGACTCTGTCCCCAGAGGGATGGCGGTAGAGAAGACTATGACTATCGTGAAGCTGTGATACTGGTTATATTATGTGGATCATGTAAAATAAATTTAGCTTAATGTAGGTGTGATCACATTGGTGAGAGTCCAAGATATTGATCAAATGTTTAATAACATTAGCTTACTGTCTTTATGCATCTATAAGTCAAGCAAGTAAAAAACTGTCCAAGAAAAATGAATAAAGAGTACGATCTACTGCATGTGTCTAGACCTCTCCTGTTAATCTGTTAACATTGTAGTATATAGACCTCTCCTGTTAATCTGTTAACGTTGTAGTATCTAGACCTCTGATGTTAATCTGTTAACATTGTAGTATCTAGCCCTCTCCTGTTAATCTGTTAACATTGTAGTATCTAGACCTCTCCTGTTAATCTGTTAACATTGTAGTATCTAGCCCTCTCCTGTTAATCTGTTAGCATTGTAGTATCTAGACCTCTCCTGTTAATCTATTAGCATTGTAGTATCTAGAAATCTCCTGTTAATCTGTTAGCACTGTAGTATCTAGACTTCTCTGTAAATCTGTTAACATTGTAGTATCTAGACCTCTTCTGTTAATCTGTTGACATTATAGTATCTAGACCTCTCCTGTTAATCTATTAGCATTGTATTATCTAGACCTCTCCTGTTAATCTGTTAGCATTGTAGTATCTTGTGTTAATATGACCAACTGGTTGATGACAATGTGGTTTCAAGTGAGAACATAAATAACTAAGCAATGACATGTAGGTCTGATAGTTTTAAAATAAACTGTGAATCAGGCGTTATTAATATATGTCTATACCATACAAGACCAAAGTCTAATTACTGAAAGTAAAAATGAAAATATTTGTTCCAAAGGGAAATCTTTATTTTCATCTATTAATCAAAGCATCAAAGCAAACATTCCTACAGTATCTAATAGTAGTAAAACAGAACACATCAAATCTAACACTGGTACAACCTCAGTCTACAGAGAGGATTGACACATGAACTCAAGCAAAGCCCTCTGTTAGTCTACATGTCAGTGATCAAATAGACAGAGAACATCTGATCTCAGAACAGTGTCAAAGCAGCGGAGCCAGCAGCCTCTTTCCACAGGGGTGTGTGACTGAGGGGTCCTACCCAGAACAGTCAGCCCTCCTCAGGGTCTTGGTGACTGGAGTCTGGGATTTCTGCTGGGCTTCACAGGTCACCTTTCCAGCCTTTGTCCACTCCTGGGCAGTGAGAGTCAGGGTGCTGCTCCAGCTGTACAGGCCGTCCTTCTCCAGGACCCTGGCACTGTCCTCTGGCTTCTTGCCGGTCCCGTCCACTTTCCAGCTCATGGTCCAGTCTGAGGGGAAGCCCTTGTTGGCCAGACACGTCAGTGTGGCTGTTGTTGTACTGGACAGCTCCTCACTAGAGGGGGGCAGGACGGTCAGGGTGGGGGCACTGTTACCTGGATCAAACAGAACACATCAACTAAGTAACTACATNAAGTACAGCTACAGTAAGAGATTATCTTCAGCAAAGGACACAACAAAATAAAGTGAATGTATGTAGAAGTTAGATTGTTTAGAAGAGAAAACACTAAAGTAACATGATACAAAGCAGATTTATGAACAAAACAAGTATAAAGTGGTTACTAGTCATACGGTGTCAGTTAACCAGAGTTACTAGTCATACGGTGTCAGTTATACATGTTATACAGATATTATTTAGTAATGGATCTGATCAGAACAGCCCAGTCATATTCATAGTATTTTCATCACATATCAACCATGTTGGATTATGAAGTCAGTTACAACCATAACTGAGGCCCTTTGTCTTCACACTAACAGTGAATACAATGCAACAATGATGGATACTATATACAATACTATTAAATAGTTATTTTCCAGAATTAGGAGTTATATTCTGCAAGTATACAAGTCAGATATACAAATAAACCTACAATTTATAATTTTGATTCAATTAATATGTATTCAAAATAAGTCTCAGTCAAAAGCTAAATTTACCAATAATATTTGAGATTGAAAGATCTGAAGCCGCACACAAACAGTAATACACAATGCAACAACTACATTCAATATTATTAAATAGTTATCATTTAAATAAACACCTACATTTGAACATGTTAATTGAATAACATTTCATTTGAAAGAAGGCTTAGTCAAAAGTAATAGAAAAAGCGATATTTCTTAGAAAGTAAAACATTTAAAATCACGATATTTTCATGGAGACAGATTCAGAAAGTAAAATACCCCCAAAATAATCTGAATGAAATATCAAAGAGCTTGTTACTTACTTCCAACATCAAGTCTGGTGCCGCTACCAAAAGTGTACCACAGTGATAAAATCTCTATTACTGCTCGTACAAAAACCTCCTGACCATTGGACAAGCTGAATTTCTTTAGACTGTGGTTCAAATCATTAACTACGCTATATTATGAATACTTGCCAAAGATGATTTTGTCTTGTTCATTTGAAATAAAGTGTTTTTTGTTTTGTTTTCCCAAAGTTTTTGCAAAACGTGCTGTTTACTGTACATTTCCTACAAGGTGCAGTATGTTTTATTCATACACCTAATCTAAGATGTAGACTAATCACTCTCATAGTTGAAGGGCAGGTCAAATTTGATTAGATGTAATAACATACTTGTTAATAATATTCATATTCTAACTGGCCGTAGGTCTTGTGTATTTATTCCCAAAATCATGTAAAAACAGTAATAGAGAAATCCTCAGAGTCAAGGCTAAATGTATAGAGAAATTTAAACAAGACATCAAAAGGTGAATAAAACAGTTCATTTTGTGTTTACTTACTTGTTTATTCGTACACCAGAATCTAAAATGTGGAGTAATCACTCTCATCGTTTAAATGCAGGTCAAAGTTGATTAGATGTAATGACATTCATATTCTAACTGACCACAGAATGTTTAGGCCTTGTATATCCCCCACTCCCCCACCGCAAAATCAAGTAGAAAAAAGGTACATTAAAAAATCCTCAATGTCGATGCTAAATGGATAGAGAAATTTAAGCACAAGATCAAAAGATGAATAAAATGTCGATTTTTTTTGTTTACTTACTTCCAACATCAAGTCTGGTGCCACTACCAAAAGTCCACCACAGTGATACAATAACTATTACTGCTGGTACAAAAACCTCTCTGTGTTGTGATGCTGCAGCTGTTACAGAGAAGATCACTCATACAGAATCATAATCAACACTAATACACTTTAACATCTTCCAGGTAGAACAAACACTTCATATTAGCTGTTTCTAGGTAATACAAATAGGAATTGTATCTTAATTAAATCCAGATATTAGTATTCTTTCCTTCTTCTGTGTATCAGGTGTTCGCCTAGTCTGGAGGTACAGTGCAGCATTAGATCCAGTGTTGCTAGTATTCCTCCATATTGTCCATATGAAAGACAACAGCAGCAGCAGTAGTGATAGTGATCCATGTTGTATATTCCTTTATTAAACATGTTGATCTCAGATTTAACAGTGGTGGTAAAGTCACAGAGGACAGACAACACTACCAGAGGAATCCTACCAGCTTCAGTTTAGAGAAGAGAGAGACCAAGCATGAGTGAACAGACAGTTCATTATATCTGATCATCATCAGAATAAAAATACATTGTTGTGTGCCATAAAAGTTGCCAGTAAAAAGGAATGAAGTAAACATTTGTTATTTTTTATGTTGTAAAAGCTATCACATGAAGGATAAAATACTCTAATCACTGGAGCCTACTTGGAAACTGAAATAGATGTGAAACATTAATTTGAATAATGCATCTGCCCTGCTGCTCTAAGAGCATTTATAGCCCTGTGAGTTTAACACTTCATGACTGAGAGCTGTCCTTCATGACAACAGAGCTTCAACGCTGACTTTTACCATGAGCTTTTTGTGGATATTGATGTTCTTTATTCAGGGTGAGATTTCACAATTTAATGCTCTTAAAATGACTTTCTTATTGAAATAAGTCATCTAAATATTGCTTCTGCCTTGATACAATTAAATTATACACCAAAAAATATTCTTAAATGTCTCTGTTTCAGAATCCAGAGGACAGGTCACTGTGACTCAGACTCCTGCAGTGAAAGTTGTTCCCCCAGGACAGACAGTTATTATAAACTGTAAAACCAGTTCAAATGTAGCAGATGCTTGTCCTGGGGATTACACCTGTATGGCCTGGTACCAACAGAAACCTGGAGGAGCTCCTAAACTCCTGAT
The DNA here is from genome assembly GCA_003317085.1 of Hucho hucho. Classification (NCBI taxonomy): domain Eukaryota; kingdom Metazoa; phylum Chordata; class Actinopteri; order Salmoniformes; family Salmonidae; genus Hucho; species Hucho hucho. Next base: position 70,871 of record QNTS01005915.1, read on the forward strand.
GCACTCTTCAAACCAACGTCAGTCTGGGATTCCATCTAGATTCAGTGGCAGTGGATCTCATAAGGACTTCACTCTGACCATCAGTGCAGTCGAGGCTGTAGATGCAGGAGATTACTACTGTCAGAGTTACCACTACATCAATAGTAAAAATGTGTTCACACAGTGATACAGAGCCATACAAAATCCTCCCTCAGTCAGACTGCACAGTGACTGTACTGCTACAGCTGGGACCTACTGCAGGTGCTGAGGGGAGGAGATGATCCAGTACAATGACACAGTGTGTAGTAGAGCTGAACAACAATAGAGTCAAACTAGAGCTATGTTTAGAAGACCTTAGATCATAACTGATCACTAAATGTTTCTCCTGACCATTAACTACATGTTGACTCTGTTGAGTAACTCAAGGAAAACCATCAACCAATCTGAATAGAGATGGTGTGTAATGATCAAACCCCTAAATATGACCTGTGTTTTGAGTAGCTAGAATTTAATCAACATGATTCAAGCACATATAGTAAAGCCCCTACACACTAGCCACACATCCTCCCTCACACCACTGTGGTAGTTCCAGAGAGCAGCAGGTGAAGCAGGAGACTGGAGATCTCCCCTTTAGATCTGAGTCAGTCAGCAGCATCACCGTCCACACACAGACTGCAGTTACTATTCGTGGCCACTGGAGGGAAACAGAAAACAGATACTATCTAGTCTAATAACACAGTAATAACAATGGGCTCCATTTGTAGATGTCTATAATCAATATATCAGTCCCCATTCAGCTTATATCAGAAACCATGTCAGTGATTACATAGCTATCAGGTTTCTACATCACATCACATAGCATTTATTAATAAAGTTTGATGGGCTCCCAAGTGGTGCAGTGGTCTAAAGCATCTCAGTGCTAGAGGCGTCACTACAGACACCCTGGTTCGAATCCAGGCTGTATCACAACCGGCCGTGATTGGGACTCCCATAGGGCGCACAATTGGCCAAGCGTCTTCTGGGTTTGACCGGTGTAGGCTGTCATTGTAAATAAGAATTAGTTCTTTAACTGACTTTCCTAGATAAATAAAGGTTAAATGAATAAATAAAGAAAACAATTTCCACAGTGGTGGTGTTCGCATTGTCTTACAGAGCCGTACAAAAACCTCCCCCAGTCAGACTGCACAGACTGTATTACTACAACTGGGACCTACTGTAGGTGCTGAGGGGGAAGAGCCAGTGACATGGAACACTGGTCACTAGATGAGGTCAATTGTGACATGTGACAAAATGATTAGAAAGCAATCATTCAGATCACATCATCATCATCCTCATTAGCATCACTAACATCATCATCATGGTTATAACTTGTAAAATCTGTCATGCCGTTACTGTAAGTGTATATAAAAGTTATTTGATGTTTTGAAACACAATACCTGTCCATATGCAAAGCAAGATCTACAGAAGTTAAATAAAAGATGTTATGACCTCAACAATACTTCAAAGTTACAATCAGTACATAAAGTATAATATCCATTTTATCCATAGCTAATTAGATGGTGGAATATATATTGTTTCTCTTTCCCTGAATCCACTATAGAGGTTAAAACCAGACAGTCCCTCACATCTGGCCCAGTGCAGGGCATTTCAGGGTTGGAGGTAGAGAAGACCAGGGGAAATATAATAGACCATTGCAAAAACATCTCATTTAATAAAATGTTAGGAATTAAACATAAATGTATATGTTATGAAAAGTAACAGTTTAGCAGTGTTAGTTCTGAGAGCAGATCTTAGAGGTTTATTATCAAATATCACTAATTATTATCACAGGTATTGATGCTACAGTATAACAGGATCATCTTTATTTGAACTCAGAGGCAAGATGACAAACAACGTAGTCTCAAAATTGTTAATTTAGCACTCAGCACTACTGATATTATTCACTATTATACTGTAACATTCAGCTCTAAAACACAAATGTTTCCTTCACCAGCACCATGTGGGGACTCTCTAGCCCCCTACAATGGCTTCTAGAGACTACAGTGACTTCTCTGGAAGGCTGCCGAATCACTGATGTTGTTGTGGGCGATCCTGCAGGTGTAGACCTCTCCCTCGTCCCAGCGTGCCTTGCTCAGGGTCAGGGTGCTGCTGCGGCTGTAGTGGCCGCCCTTCTCTTNTCCAGATTGTCTAGCCCGGCTGATTTGTAGGGGTCCAGATTTTGCAGCTCTTTCAGAACATCAGCTATCTGGATTTGGGTGAAGGAGAAATGGGGGAGGCTTGGGCAAGTTGCTGTGGGGGGTGCAGGGCTCTTGACCGGGGTAGGGGTAGCCAGGTGGAAAGCATGGCCAGCCGTAGAAAAATGCTTATTGAAATTCTCAATTATCATGGATTTATTGGTGGTGACAGTATTAATCATCTACATAGAGGGGAGTGACTATGTGTGTTATTTGAAGGTGGAAACCTATAAAGCCTGAGGTCTGTAACAAGAAAAGTCAGTTGTTCCATGGAATTGCTCGGCTCTGTTAGTTTGTAATAAAGTCTATTTGAATTTATAAGTTCCGGTATCTGAGAAATATTTGATTCCATATTTCCACAACAGAAGCAGCAACGATGATGTGAGGGAGGATTAAACTGGTGGCCAAGCCAGGCCTCATGGGAAGCAGCAGTGATGATGTGAGGGAGGATTAAACTGGTGGCCAAGCCAGGCCTCATGGGAAGCAGCAGTGATGATGTGAGGGAGGATTAAACTGGTGGCCAAGCCAGGCCTCATGGGAAGCAGCAACGATGATGTGAGGGAGGATTAAACTGGTGGCCAAGCCAGGCCTCATGGGAAGCAGCAACGATGATGTGAGGGAGGATTAAACTAGTGGCCAAGCCAGGCCTCATGGGAAAACTAGAGACTGTTAGAGACTAGAGACTGTTAGAGACTACAGACTGTTAGAGATTAGAAACTGGAGACCAGAGACTGTTAGAGACTAGAGACTGTTAGAGACTAGAGACTGTTAGAGACTAGTAACTGGAGATTAGAGACTGTTAGAGACTACAGACTGTTAGANTAACCAGGTAGTTCTATATGATGTCATAATACACCTTTATTTAACCAGGTAGTTCTATATGATGTCATAATACACCTTTATTTAACCAGGTAGTTCTATATGATGTCATAATACACCTTTATTTAACCAGGTAGTTCTATATGATGTCATAATACACCTTTATTTAACCAGGTAGTTCTATATGATGTCATAATACACCTTTATTTAACCAGGTAGTTCTATATGATGTCATAATACACCTTTATTTAACCAGGTAGTTCTATATGATGTCATAATACACCTTTATTTAACCAGGTAGTTCTATATGATGTCATAATACACCTTTATTTAACCAGGTAGGCTAGTTGAGAAAAAGTACTCATTTACAACTGCGACCTGGCCAAGATAAAGAATATAGAAAAGGTATATATATACAGTGTGTGCAAATGAGGTAAGATAAGGGAGGTAAGGCAATAAATAGGCCATAGTGGCTAAATAATTACAATATAGCAATTAAACACTGAAATAGTAGATGTGCAGTAGATGAATGTGCAAGTAGAGATACTGGGGTGCAAAGGAGCAAAATAAATCAAATAACAGTATGGGGGATGAGGTAGTTAGATGGGCTATTTACAGATGGACTATGCACAGGTGCAGTGATCTGTGAGCTGCTCTGACAGCTGGTGCTTAAAGTTTGTGAGGGAGATATGAGTCTCCAGCTTCAGTGATTTTTGCAGTTCGTTCCAGTCATTGGCAGCAGAGAACTGGAAGGAAAGGCGGCCAAAGGAGGAATTGGCTTTGGGGGTGACCAGTGAGATATGCCTGCTGGAGCGCGTGCTACGGGTGGGTGTTGCTATGGTGACCAGTGAGCTGAGATAAGGCGGGGCTTTACCTAGCAAAGACTTATAGATGACCTGGAGCCAGTGGGTTTGGCGACGAATATGAAGCGAGGGCCAGCCAACAAGAGCATACAGGTCGCAGTGGTGGGTAGTATATGGGGCTTTGGTGACAAAACGGATGGCACTGTGATAGACTTCATCCAATTTGCTGAGTAGAGTATTGGAGGCTATTTTGTAAATGACATCGCCGAAGTCAAGGATCGGTAGGATAGTCAGTTTTACGAGGGTATGTTTGGCAGCATGAGTGAAGTATGCTTTGTTGCGAAATAGGAAGCCGATTTTAGATTTCATTTTGGATTGGAGATGCTTAATGTGAGTCTGGAAGGAGAGTTTACAGTCTAACCAGACACCTAGGTATTTGTAGTTGTCCACATATTCTAAGTCAGAACCATCCAGAGTAGTGATGCTGGATGGGCTGGCAGGTGTGGGCAGAGATCGGTTGAAGAACATGCATTTAGTTTTACTTGCATTTAAGAGCAGTTGGAGGCCACGGAAGCAGAGTTGTATGGCATTGTAGCTCATCTGGAGGTTAGTTAACACAGTGTCCAAAGAAGGGCCAGAAATATACAAAATGGTGTTGTCTGCATAGAGGTGGATCAGAGAATCACCAGCAGCAAGAGCGACATCATTGATGTATACAGAGAAAAGAGTCAGCCCGAGAATTGAACCCTGTGGCACCCCCCATAGAGACTGCCAGAGGTCCGGACAACAGGCCGTCTGATTTGACACACTGAACTCTATCTGAGAAGTAGTTGGTGAACCAGGCGAGGCAGTCATTTGAGAAACCAAGGCTGTTGAGTCTGCCGATAAGAATGTGGTGATTGACAGAGTCGACAGCCTTGGCCAGGTCGATGAATACAGCTGCACAGTATTGTGGGATTCGAAATGGTCGGTGATCTGTTTGTTAACTTGGCTTTCGAAGACCTTAGAGAGGCAGGGTAGGATAGATATAGGTCTGTAGCAGTTTGGGTCTAGAGTGCCTCCCCCTTTGAAGAGGGGGGTGACCGCGGCAGCTCTCCAATCTTTGGGGATCTCGGACGATACGAAAGAGAGGTTGAACAGGCTAGTAATAGGGGTTGCAACAATTTCGGCTGATAATTTTAGAAAGAGAGGTTCCAGATTGTCTAGCCCGGCTGATTTGTAGGGGTCCAGATTTTGCAGCTCTTTCAGAACATCAGCTATCTGGATTTGGGTGAAGCAGAAATGGGGGAGGCTTGGGCAAGTTGCTGTGGGGGGTGCAGGGCTCTTGACCGGGGTAGGGGTAGCCAGGTGGAAAGCATGGCCAGCCGTAGAAAAATGCTTATTGAAATTCTCAATTATCATGGATTTATTGGTGGTGACAGTATTAATCATCTACATAGAGGGGAGTGACTATGTGTGTTATTTGAAGGTGGAAACCTATAAAGCCTGAGGTCTGTAACAAGAAAAGTCAGTTGTTCCATGGAATTGCTCGGCTCTGTTAGTTTGTAATAAAGTCTATTTGAATTTATAAGTTCCGGTATCTGAGAAATATTTGATTCCATATTTCCACA